>BLKR01001919.1:0-237628 GCA_011170035.1 Teleogryllus occipitalis | reverse complement strand
TTTATGTACAGTACTGGAAACATAAATTGATCGCGGCCGTCTGCGGCTAAGTTCAGCTTTTGCACGGCTTGGACAGCCCTTGTCATGACGTAACGTCGCAGGCGGAGCCTCACAAACCATCGTAGCCAATCTCAACGCAGGGGGGAGTGCCCTAACAAAATTACGTCGTACAAAATGGCGGGCGCCGCCAGTTCAGATGTGGAAGTATTTTCAAATGAAAAATACATGAAAGAAACACTTCAATGAACATGAAAGTAAATTCATTGAAATATATATGAACTCATAGCACTTAACCACTGTTAACACAATTCTTTTTGAAGAAATCACATTGATATCAGATAAAATAACACTAATTTGAGAACAATTACGTTCTTATAGATATTTAAATTCCAATATTCTTGTCCAAACGCAATTTATGAACTTTATCAAATGACCAGTTTTCTACAGAATTTTGCGATAAGAAAAACGATTATAATTGCATATTTTCAATTGTTCATATGTATATTACATTTGCAAAAATGCAAAATACTGTCTTTCTCGAATCGTTAGGACTTCTAGGGAACCATTTCAATAAAAGAAAGTAAAATTCAAAGACCAGCTGTATATTTATCATTAAAGTAACAATTAAACTAGATATTAAGCAATTAATTTACATCTCATGTCAAAATTGTTATTTTGCTATCATCAAATCAGGGGCAAGTTGGGGACACTCCCCGGCACGAATAGCGCATATTTCGGAATTGTTTATAAAAATGTTAATTGTTGCAAAATTGTTAATTCGCAGTTTTTGGTTCTGGGACATCAGAAAACCCTTCCCACTTTAGAATTGCAAAATTTGGAAATTGTTTATAAAATTTTAAATTTTACAAAAAAACGTATTGCTTTTTTAAAATTGCCTTTAAACGAGATGTAAAATTCCGCAATCCGATTATCGCTTCCTTTCGTTTTCGAGATACGTAAGTGTTTATAAGAAATTAGCATGTCATGGCAACTATTTTTTTGGCAGTTCCCACGTTAAGCTTTTCTATAAGCCGTTTTGCAACGGCTGGCTTAGTTTCTCAGGCAAATACATTTGAAGTTCCTAACGGGGGTGGAGGGGACAAGCGGCCACAACGCTTGCATTAATTGCCACGAAAATTGTTGCTGGTTAGATATTCCTGGTTTTCAGCTCCTTAATTTTTCATTTTATTCTAAATACTTTAAGTTCCATTTGTTTAACAATTACAGCATACATTTTAAAATACTACTCGAGTCGGCTACCGAACAATCTTCAACTTGGGAGCAAGAAAGAGTCATCAATTGGCTTCCAGAAATACCTCCCGGTGAAAATTGCGTCCTTCCTCCACACGTTTCAAGGCGAAATAGGCTGAGCTTGTAAGCGTAAATCGTAACATTCGCTTCCCCTCGAGAAAGCCTTTGTCCACCTTCTTAGGAAGCCAATTCTTTACATAAAAATTGTGGAAAATTTTTCAAATTAAATATACAAGAAAACAATAATTTTGCATTAACTGTCTTGACGTATAAATGTAGACATTAAAGCTTCCGGCTCCTCAGTATTCACACGTTCCAAATACGAAATACATTGTTATAACATTCACAATTTCATTCTAACCAGTAAGTCTGCTGCCTTTAGAAGCATATAGCATCAGCATGGAATATGCGAAAAAGTAATAATACTATTATAATATTGTATTGACATATGTTTATTTATGGACATTTGTAATTGAAGGAATGTGAACTTACGTATGCAGTTAAGTAAATTTCAATGAAGGTGCAAAGTTTGCAAATAAACATGTTTTTAAAATTCAATTATTCCAAGTTCAGAACAATTCCTAGACGCATTCTTTTCCATTCGACACTAACACGCCAATGATTTTTGACACTACTTTCTGAATCGAAGTGGATTATTTGAGGTCATCGCTTATCGCGTCAAAATCATGGAAGTTTACACGTCTTCGAAATACGTATACGCCGAGGTCATCTTCATGAAACACAGAAAATCTCTTATGAAAGAATCAGTCGTCATTTCAACAATGAAGCTACTACGACGTAATAATCATAATATCCTCAATTTCGTTTACTTATTGTGTTCTTTCGAGCGTGCTCCGCGTCTCTGAGTAGCAAACATTAACATAATCGTTAAAATTAAAAGTAACGATTTAGGATGAAAATTTAGGATGAAGAAGTTCACATCTCCTTATAATTGTTTGTAGAAAGTCATATCAGGTTAGTATTATTGTCAATAAAATTGTAGTTTTATTTAATTTGAAATAATTGCTTGGATATTTTGGGGTTTAATTAAGAAAATATAGCTACCCGAAATTGACGCTATGAAAAGTAAACATTTCGAGGTTTCCACTACGAGACGTATTTAGTCATCCCTATTCATTCGCTTAGTATACAGCAATCGCTTTCATTTATCATCGATCAAGTTACATAGGGTCTCTAATGTTTATAAGATACCGGGTGTCCCACCAAATATGGACCACCCCCATAACTTCTAAACGGTTCAGGGTATCGAGTTGCAGTTTTCGCTGAACAATGCAAAATCTTGGGGCAGGTAACATGCTGGTAGAGGAATTCTCTATAATAGTTTTAGTTTTCGAGAAATTTATTCATCCCTGATTTTTTAAATTGAACTCTATATTTTTTTATCAGCAATGTTATCATCATGAATATTGGAATAAAATGATTTATCATATGTTAGTATTTTAAGAGTAATTTGAGTATAAAATTAGATTTTTTGGCATCAGATTTTCAAGTAAACGGGTAGCCTGTGCAACAGTCCCCGTTTTGGGAAGGTGGCCTTCGCGACGTTGATACTGTTTAGTGAAGAGAGGAGTGTGAGAGAGATGGCCGTGTAGGATGAAGGTGTAATTGCAGCAATTCATGATCTTGACATGAAAAACATATGAACAAACATCAATTTTAACGATCTGAATGAGAATTTTTTCCCAGTTGTTCATCTGAGTTGAACTTTTCTTCTTCTGAAATTCCAAATCAACGATAATCGAAAAGAACGAAATAATAATATTGTAGCGAAAACGATAATAATAATAAAATTAATAATAATAATAATAAAAATAATAATAATAAAAATAATAATAATAAAAATAATAATAATAAAAATAATAATAATATTAATAAAAATAATAATAATAATTATAAAGGTCATTTCTAAATTTACAAAACTCGAACTCAGTGCAGAAACAAGCTATCACTTTAATATATGGGAAGCGAATGAATTCTTAAAGATTTTCATTGTAATATCTTGATTAATTCATCAAATAATAGATACGTAGACATTTTCTCTTATTATTCACAGTAACTTAACTTCCTATTTAAACACGTACTACCAGAAGAACAAAGTAATAAAAACTTGAAATACTCTTGACAGTTCTATCAGTGTAACTACAAAACTTTAACAAAAATGCATATCTGCATTCGCTACTGTTCATTCTGATTAGAGAGTTACTCATTTCATAGCGTCCAGCCAAGTGCTGCCTCAAACTTGAAAATGCAGAAGATGGAAGTGTACAGTTTTCTTTTCCATTCAAGAACAGCAGTCGTATGGTTGCAAAGTGGACGAGTGATCATTTTAATTAAAAATGACATTTACCAACGAAGAGACGGTGGTTGGCTTCTTATTCAGTTTGAAAAGGATATTTATTTTTATTAACATCTTCTTTACGCTACCAACTTTTTATATCGTTCTTTGGAACGATCAATGTTTCGAAAGTTTAGTAGAAGGCAAGTTAAATCCAAATAAATAAATGGAAAATGTCTCCCATTCTGATTGTCAAAATTGGTATTTCTTAGTGTGATGTCTGTGCCATCACTAAGAATTACTGTAGTTATGCCTCTTATCCCCCACTGCCACCCCTCTCAGTCAAGACGCAACAGTCTAGACGTCGTGATGGCCACCTTCCCCAAAAGCGAGAGTTGCAACGATTACCAGTTTAATTCAAAATCACATGTCAGAAAGCCTAATTTTATACTCAAGTTACTATCAAAATATTAGCAAATGATACATCATTTTAATCCTCTTTTCATGGTCTATCCATTGCTAGTGAAAAAAATATATACTTCCATTGAAAAAATCGAAGATGATTATATTTCTCGAAAATTAAAAATATTATAGATAATTTCTCTAAGGCTCCTTACTTGCCCCATGATTCCGCATTATTCAGCAAACACTTCATTTCGATATCCTGAACCGTTTAGAAGTTGTGGGGGTGGTCCATAGTTGGTGGGACCCCCTGTTTATGAAATAACATTAGAACTGCATTCTCACGGGCAGGAATTCGGGCTGTAATTATTCTTTTTTGCGTGTAACCTACTCTGTGGTGTGTGAAAGTGTATTTATTTATATATTTATTTTTACTTTCTAGTAAACATTCGGAGTAACAAAAGTAATATTTAGAGAGGTATGTATGTAATGTTGCAGTAAATCGATGTCGAGAATTTAATGGAATTACACGTTTTGGGGTCTTAAGTTACCAAGAGAGTGTTGTTATTATATCAAAACGTCCGTCTTTCCGTCCATGCGTCCGCTGGTCTGTCTGTCTGTTTCTCTGTGAACACTAGTGTGTAAACTATTCGTAGAATTTTTGTCAAAACTAATTTTCCATTAACGATCTGGCCCGAATCGAGGCCCTGCGATTTTGAAAATAATTCTTTAAATTTTGGGGTAATTTAGTTGAAGCCCCTGGGAAGCATTTTCAAACTTTTCTTAAAAACGGCTCCAAAGATTTTCGACCTACATATGTAACCACAGTCGAACATTCGCCAACGTCGGAACTCGAACTCTAGGGCCTCGCGGTCAGTAACGTTACAGGGAAAACTGTAACGATGCCACTGAGCTATCGCAACCTTTGCAACGTGTACTTAAAAACATTGTAAGTCTTTTTCCATACAATGTTTTAATTTTTCAATATTACAAATATTCAATTGTTTCAAATTATTCATGCGCATAGTAAATTTAACTTAAAGCTTCCTGCTTGAATCGTGTGTAACAAATCGGACAAATTGTATATTTGAAAAAATTATTACAATACAATTAATTAATTATTACAATTAATACAATGAAGATCTATTGAGTGACAAAATGATATTCCTCTAAAACTGAAAAATGTACCGAAACGAATGTTTGCTATTCTGGCAGTTTTCTGTGTACTATTCGTTACTTCTGTGAACGTTGTCCGAAGAATACACTGCGTTAGACGAAAGATAATTATACATATTTCTTTCTTAATGTAATCTGCTCTTCATTATTAGTCTTTCAAATCATCTCATGTGGACGTTTCTTAAA
Source organism: Teleogryllus occipitalis (assembly GCA_011170035.1). Classification (NCBI taxonomy): domain Eukaryota; kingdom Metazoa; phylum Arthropoda; class Insecta; order Orthoptera; family Gryllidae; genus Teleogryllus; species Teleogryllus occipitalis. Next base: position 232,317 of record BLKR01001919.1, on the reverse strand, counting down.
ATATGAGTGTTTTTCGCAAAAGTTTGAGTTATATAGTGACAATATATATGTTTTCGAACACCACCAATACACATGCTGGAGATTTATTTCCAAGTGCAATCGTTTTAAATACTAAATTTTAAACTACGTTTTATTTAGAATTTTGTCTGAAATAAACAGTAGCTTTTGCGATTTTTCGAAAGAATTTTCTGGCATCAAGAACATTGTAATATTCAAAACACTACATAAGTGACCTGCCCAAGGACAATATCTTAGCGTATTTGGTTGGGTGGCTTCTTCTTGTGCTGAAGATCTCGGGTTCAAATCCTAGCCTGCATTACTCATTTTTTATTCTGTACATTAGAGTATGTATCTGACAAATGACTTTGAAATCAGTTGTAGACGTGGAATTTTATATATCGTTTTGCTTTTCAATAATTATATATTTTTTTGTCTCTCAGCTGTGTCTCTGTCGTTTTCTTTAGGTTTATTAGAAGAATGAAGTGTTAGTAGTATAAAAGTTGTAAGTTATTACGTAACCGTTACCAATAAAACAAGAAAATAAGACCGTTTTTTTTATTGTTTGTATTGGTAATCAGATGAATAGAAAGTGAATAACTGCGTCAATGGTAGGTGCTTTTTTCAATTAAATATTTTTGAGAATCGACTAATTACCAGCTGCACTGAAACCCGTATTTTCCGAAAGAAAGCTGTAACGGCTATTCAAGTCAGCAGTGTAATTTTTGTTATCCTAGCTGGGAAGCGATAACCGAGCAAGTGGCAACAGCTCAGGATTTGGCAACAGGGCATTGGACACAGGAGGCCTGTGGCCGCCGCTTGGCCCTTTAACACAAGGATGGTTTCTTCATTGTAGGGAAGAAAGTGAGAGGGAATTATGTGAGCTTATTGCACTCGTCGGTCACAAATCATTTGCGATCGCGCCATGTGTCTGCCAGAATTTTGACATTTGCAAACACGTTAGGAACGTATGTTAGCACGGTGTTTAAAAAATCTGTTCCTCAATGCTTCTGTGCGAAATTGGTTGTATTTTGATCTGTACGAGAATTCGTAAACGTGTTTTAAATTAAAAATTTCACAAAACAAAATGAATATCGTCATCCATTTTTAACATGAATAAAGTAATATATTTACCCATCAGAAACTTGAATTATGAAGACAGAATATTAACAAAAGAATTGGGATCCCTTAGACCAGACTTGTGCATCAATCAAATGTTCAGTAATGAAAATAGGTCGGACATTTAAGCGGAAAATATTCTTATATTTGGTGCTCTCCCTGGTTACTAATCTGGTCACCCTAGAGGCGCCACTAGATCATAGCTACCTTAAAACACTAATAAAGCAAATTCATTCACGTCTTAAATTCCCTAACATTCACTGATCACATATGACCCCGTAGGTCATATGTGGTCAGTTATGGGATTGAAAATAGAAAATACAGTTTGTCTAATAAAAAAATATTTAACATGAGAGGTCTGAGAGACCGAAGTTTAATTGACCCTGCGACTACGGCAACGTTGCTGAAATCTATGTTGAAAAGACTAGAGACAATAATCAAAGCAAATGGAATTCATACCCAGTATTAAATAACGTAATATGTTTTGTTCAACAGGTGTGTACGAAGACTTTATAAGCTTACAAAAACGGCCATTTTATTTTGTTTCTAAATATCAGGGAGTTGCTAACATTTTGAACTTTTGTAATATAAGGGAATAAGAAGAGTATTCTTAATTTCTAAACTTGATATCTTTATTCTTTCTAACATATCGTTCGTATTAGATTCGTAGAAGTTTCTGCTAGAGTTTTCTAATTGTTCGCAAGGCCGTCCTTTGGCCTAAGCAACTGCCATGAGTCCCAACTTCAGACGGGGACATAGATAATTGAAATAAAATACAATAGGATCCCCAATAAATTTGTATTACACTCTTAAAGCCCATAAATATGTAAAGGCATTTTTTTTATTTTTACTGTTTAAATAGCTTCTTAAATATCGCAGGATTATTGATAAAAGTGATCAATTCCAAAAATTTGTGGTTTTGGATAAAAGGCATTTACAGGTATCTAAACCTTCCAGAAATCAGTGTACTGTTTTCGATTTTCATAGTATTGTAATGCTACATCTTCTATATTATTATCGTTTTAACGTTAGTTTAATTTTTTGTTATTCAATTGGTCAATTTTCGCAAAAAAATTTGCAATTTTTTCAGTTGTGAGAAGACGCTAGAAAAATTCAAACTTTTGCAATTTTTGAAAATCCTGTTAACCGTGAAAATAGAACCAATGCCACTTTTATAAGTGTATTTTGCTCTGTTATTACAATCAATTTAAAGAAAAAATTTTGAACAAAACTTTTGAGAAAATTTCGAGAATGTCCGTGGGGCTTGATCTAAAAACCCCCAAGTTTTAAAGAATGGTTTTCAAAATTTCAAAGCTTCAACTACAGTTTCTTCAATTTGAAAAAAATCCTACGCATGGTTTAAGCGCTAGTAGTGTTCACAGACGGACAGACGGCGGGCGTTTCGCTTGGAATTGAGTTTTCGGTATCAAAGACCAACAAAATAGGAATTCTGGCTACATCACATATTAGAGGACTTTTTTCTCTTAATTAAGCAACTGCATTTATCCACTTTTTCGTTATCAGGATCCGGCAATGAATTTTTTTCTGCCGAAAATCCACCGTTTTTTCGCGCAACATTACATAACTTTCTCTACATTACGTATATTACTCCGTATATACGTAGGTATGCAAGAAAGTAAAAATGATATTTCATTAAAATCTGTCTCCTATTTATAATATACTCGCATAACTGTGTTCAGCATGCTCTTAATAATTCACTTCACCACAATAAGAGCATCAGTTAATCCTATACTGCAGTTCAGTGAATCATTTTTTCGTCTACGTTTCTGCATCCCACGAAATTTGCTAAAACTTGAAAATTAATAATTTGTATTACTGTTTCTTATATTAACTTCATATTATTATATAATAAGTTTGGCTAACTTAAGATGAACAAATGCAAAAAAAAAAAAAATAAAAAAAAAAAAAATAAAAAGCATATCTGGCCCAGTTAACCAAACTGTCCTGTATATCAATACAAGTAACTGGAGTTATTTTCTGACGTTAATTATCCACTCCACACAATTTTGCGTAGTGTAACGATTATGGACAATGTACTGAAATCACATATTATAATGTTCTAACCGAAGTGCTAGCAGTACGTTTTTTCGAAATTTTGATTAATAAAAACTAATGGCGGCATGCATGGTAATAGTCTAGTTTTTACAATTATATATATATACAATTATAGATATTACAATTGTTTGGTGATGGAAACACTCTGGTGTAACGTTCGTAAAAAAAACTATTAATTTTAACTTACTTTCATTGAGCGAAATAACTTCTTTACCGTGCGATAAGTTGGAGCCCTGATGAGTCCCAACGAAAAGAGTACGTCTTAATCCATTTATCGGGTAGTTTATGCTAACAAATGAAGCTGAATAATAATGTTATCTTCTAAAATATTTTGATGTTTCGATAGCAGGAAAGTCGTCAAATGATGACATTAAGCGATAGTGTTGCGTAATATTCATTTTCCCACTTCCCAGGCAATATTCTGCGTCCGTTTATTTTCTGACTCCCAATTTACAACTAGAGAAAGCGTACCTCCCCATCTCCGTTCTGATAGACTCAAACATTTTCTTGAGAAACTTCAATAAAATGTTTCAATAGTCTTTAATTTTTTAAACTTAATTTAATTAATTTAAATTACTTAATTAATTTAAATTACTTAATTATTTTAAGTTAATTCACAATTAACTTTGCAATTACAGAGTTACATGAATTCAAACGGATTGGTAAGGCTGTATTAGTATTGTTTGATATTTTGCGATGAAATAAAAAAAATAGTTCACGCATTGGTAGTGATGTAAAAAACCGATAATAATATAAACTTATAAACCCGTTTATATATATATATATATATATATATATATATATATATATATATATATATATATTATGAGACTTGAGATTTGAAATTATACGTGCAATTTTTCATCTTGCAGCCGTCGACACTGTCGCTTTTGGGGAAAGTGGCCTTCGCGACCTTTCCCCTCTTCTCGCAAAAGTGCCGGCGCCGCGAAGGCAATCTTCCCCTAATGCGACAATGGCAACGGTTGCTAACAGGAAATCTCGTACATTTTGTTCAAAATCATATGTCTGAAAGTATAATTTTATACTCAATATACTATAAAAATATGAACGTATGTTACATCAATGCATTCGTCTATTTATGATTATCTATCGCTAGTGAAAAAAATATATGGTCCCATTTAAAAAATCAAAGATAATTAATTTTTTCGAAAACTAAAAATATTTCGAATTATATCTCTACCGCACGTTACTTCCCTCATGATTCCGCATTGTTAAGCGAAAACTGCATTTCGATATTGGGAACCGTTTAGAAGTTATGAGGTGGCCTATAGTTGGTGGGACTCTGTATAATTCTATTTCTCAGAAAATTTTCATTACGAATTTTTCTATTTTCCAATAAATAAGCGCTTTTTACAACAGTTATTATGTTTTATTTAATAAAAACCTCATTAAAACATAGTTCTCTTTTGTAATTAAGTTACCCACCTCCTAGGAATGTTCCCGCGCTCAAATTTCTTTCGTTGCCCGCTGCAGCGACGATTTTGAGTGGCAGCATCCGCGAGGCATAAATAGGAACACGAATGCCCATGCGGGCAAAACTGACCGCCCTTGCTATAGATTCTGCTAGGATATTATTTGATTGACAGTCACAACTATTACGATCGCGACATTTTACAATCTTTTATTTTAGTCATCAATATTCCCTTCGAGATTCTGAAATTTTTTTCTGAAGCTTGGGATATTGTCAGTCCACTCTTAATGCAGGTATTCTTCAGCTCACCGATCGCAATAAGACGTGACTTGAACCGCGAGTACTTGGAAACAGCAATCTAGCTTAAATCAAGAATAACATTGGCATCAGTTAAACCCCATTTCTAAAATACATTAACAAAATTATATAAGAAATAGAAAACTGATTAAAATGCAAACAAAATGAAAGAGAAAAAATTGAATTAAAACTATAATGATAATAGGACGCACTATTTGGTATCGCAGTATTATAATAATTCATGAAGTCCGCAGAAAGGTTTCCAATCCCCAAAAGTTTTGTCCACACTAGGAAACGAACTCGCTTAGGTGCAGAGAGTGGTTTCCATGTCCACCAAGAATCTCTCCAAGAATCTCTCCAAGAATCACAGCCCCTCCGACACAAAAAACGTTGGACAGATTAACACATGCTCATGAACGAGAATGAAGTATGTTTCGAACTTGACGTGGGGTCTCACAGTCCGCGGTATCTACTAATGTTTGAAAGTAGGGTGCAACTACTGTAAGTTTGAGATCGCCTGTTGGAATTTACGTGTTTCGGGAACTACTGTATGAACAGAACATTTCAAGAGTTCAATTCAATAACACGGCGACTAGAGCAAGTGACCTCTCTGAGAGTCATTTCAAAACATAGGCGCGTGAGGGATGTTATGTCCTTGCCTTCAATGGAAATGGAAACAACGTTAATTAATGTAAGGAAGTATATGGATTTGGAATATATGCATTAAAAAATATTTTCATCACAAAATTGCTCTCTCATTAAAATTAATTGAGCTCATGCTTAATTTCCCATACCAGACATTAGAAGTTTCTATCATTACATGTCAATTAGGTATAAGATCGATTATTACAGAACAAATCATCAGATTGATGATGTACTTCTTAATATTGTCTGTGAAAAGTATACAAATTAGTGTTATAATAAGAAAGAAGTTTCGTCTTCCTAGAACATGTGTATACTGTTTAGTTGCATGTTTTATTTCTATATTTAAATGTGTGTAGCATTACAATGCAAACAAAACTCTTATTCGTTTATTATATTGAATTTAAATTATTTTTCACAATTTAATACACGACAAGAACGTGTTCCTACAAAAGGGAGTAACGAAGCATTCTCCAGGGGAGGGAAGTGTTATTGGATTGGTGCCACTTTCTACAGACTCCGCCTCTTATGCATTTTAAGGCGAGGAGAACGGGGAAATCTTCGGAGGCTAGGCCACTTGAATTACTAGAAGAGCCAATGATAAGCGTTGCTTGCCTTAGAGTTAAGGATTGCTCAAGCCCGGTGTCAAATCCACATTATTACTCTTTAAATTATTAACAAATGAGACATCATTGAATTTCTCTATTGATATATTCATTACAGGTAAAAAATGTATGGTTGTATTTGAAAATTCACATGTGATTCAATTTCAACAAAATTAAAATTAATACACGGAATGTATCTGCTGCCTAAAACTTGCCTCGTGGAATAAATACGAAAATGATCTCTCATGCCACCGCTCTGTCCAAAAGCATTTTGCAAAATAATTTGTTGATAATGAATTTCCTCGCTAGACGTTAAACATATTGGCATACACTTTGCACCACTGAATAGAATGCATTCAACCACAAAGAAATCTTCAAATTTGCAGGATAACAGTTCGTCTCAGCGTTTTGAAATTTGCCAGAGAATTTATTTATAATAAAACGTGTGTCAACGATACATGAAGAATCGAAAGTTAAAAAACAGCTTATGAGCAACAATTTCCACCGATTTGTCGTAAGTCACAAATCGTTAATACAATTTAATAAGCAGAAAGCAAGACACTGCAAAACTATTTGAATTTTATACTTGACAGCCAAGATCGAATGAATTGGGGGTTGGAAACAAGTGAGGGTTGTCATCAGACGCTAAGATCGTATAAACAATTGCATATCTCGAAAACGAAAGGCGATAGCTCCAGTTGGATTGCGGAATTTTGCATCTTGTGTAAAGGGAAATGAGATGAGAGAATAAAACAGAATTGCAAAATTTGTAAAACTATAAACAATTTCCAATTTTTGCAATTCTAAAGTGGGAAGGGTTTTCTGATGTCCCAGAACCAAAAACTGCGAATTAACAATTTTGAAACAATTAACAATTTTATAAACAATTCCGAAATATGCGCTATTCCTGCCGGGGAGTGTCCCCAAATTGTCCCTGATTTGATGATAGCAAAATAACAACTTTGACATGAGATGCAAATTAATTGCTTAATATCTAGTTTAATTGTTACTTTAATGATAAATATACAGCTGGTCTTTGAATTTTACTTTCTTTTATTGAAATGGTTCCCTAGAAGTCCTAACGATTCGAGAAAGACAGTATTTTGCATTTTTGCAAATGTAATATACATATGAACAATTGAAAATATGCAATTATAATCGTTTTTCTTATCGCAAAATTCTGTAGTAAACTGGTCATTTGATAAAGTTCATAAATTGCGTTTGGACAAGAATATTGGAATTTAAATATCTATAAGAACGTAATTGTTCTAAAATTAGTGTTATTTTATCTGATATCAATGTAATTTCTTCAAAAAGAATTGTGTTAACAGTGGTTAAGTGCTATGAGTTCATATATATTTCAATGAATTTACTTTCATGTTCATTGAAGTGTTTCTTTCATGTATATTTCATTTGCAAATACTTCCACATCTGAACTGGCGGCGCCCGCCATTTTGTACGACGTAATTTTGTTAGGGCACTCCCCCCTGCGTTGAGATTGGCTACGATGGTTTGTGAGGCTCCGCCTGCGACGTTTCGTCATGACAAGGGCTGTCCAAGCCGTGCAAAAGCTGAACTTAGCCGCAGACGGCCGCGATCAATTTATGTTTCCAGTACTGTACCACGAAGTTCAAAAAGAAAAAAACTCAAGATTCATGTCACGTTTGTTACATACTTCCTTTTCGATTCTGGCAATGTGAAAAATCGTGTAGCGTGAGGGAGTATTAAGCGTTTCGAGACGCGTCAACCACTTTGGCCAATAGTCCTGCGAGTGTAGTGCATGTTATTACGGAGTTATGGCTGCGTTCCTCTCACTGGACCGTGATATCCGGCGCCGACCTACACGACAGCTTGCGGGGCTTGGAATCCAGGATGAGGGGGTGAGGGGGGTGAGGAATCCAGGATGAGGAAGGATAGATCGCGTACGGCCCGTGGCCCGTTTGTTAAGTCAGTCTCCTGGTATTGATAGGCGAACCACCGGTCAGGGCAGCCGGTCGCTAGAATTCTCTTCCAGACAACGGCTGAATTGGACTTAGCTATCTGCCTTAAAAAATACGCCGGAGTCGGAACTGGGACCGTGAGTCCTCACGATCACAGGCGCTGAAACGGTAACACGGTTTCACTGAGCCGTCTCATTCAGTTCTTATACACGTCGCCTCTGTGGTCCTGCAGGAGCTGCCGTATAAACGGTTAGCCCTCAGGGCCATTCGTAAGAATGTGCCCCCCTGGTGAGGAGGGTCCGCAGGGGGCCTCGCGACGTTCCGGAAGTGGCGTGCGCGACCGGCGCGGAGCGGCGCGGCGCAAGTGGGCCAACGCGCCACGTGCGTGAGGTGCGTGCGCGCGCCGCGCCGTGCCGCATGGCTGGGGTCGCGCCAGGCATTCTTGGCCTGCGCAGCACCGCGCCGCGCCCTTGTGGCCGCCCCTCCTGCACGTGGCCGGCGCCTCGCACTCCCCAGCAGTGTCATGGGCGGCCGCCGTCGTCGCCGCCGCCACCGCCGCCACCGCCGCCTCCGCCGCCACCGCCGCCACCGCCGCCACCGCCGCCGCCGCCACCGCCGCCGCCGCCGCCGCCGTCACCACCGCCGCCGCCACCGCCGCCGCCACTGACGCCACCACCGCCACTACTGCCGCCGCCACCGCCACCGCCACCACTGCCACTGCCACCACTATTGCCACCGCCACCACCAGCGCCACCTTCACCTCCGCCGCCGCCGCCGCCGCCGCCACCACCTCCGCCGCCACCGCCACCTCTGCCACCGCCGCCACCGCCACCATCGCCACCGTAGCCCCCACCGCCGCCACTGCCACTGCCACCACCGACACCGCCGCCACTACCGCCACTACCACCACCACTACCACCACTACCACCACTACCACCACTACCACCACTACCACCACTACCACCACCACCACCACCACCACCACCACCACCTCGCCGTTTGCCCTCGCTTGCCACGCAATGTCATCGCCGTTATAAATGTCTCCACACCATTGCGCCGCAGGTGTCACTGTGCGTGGGCCGGACACAGAGAGTTTTCTGGGTCTCCAAATAAAAAAAAAAATTAAAAAATGGAAGAAAGAAAAGGATGGGAGAGTGCTATGTGGCAACGTGTGGCATAGCAACGGGGGTATATTGGCTATGTGGTTAGCTATTATTCGTCACCTGGCATATCTTTATGAAATATTAGCATTTTTCTTTTATTCAAAATTTTACTTTTATATAAAACTAAATTTAAAGAAATTGTTAACAAAAAATGACAATTGCTAGTTTTTCTGCTTGCACACTTAAATTTTTTACAATATTTCATTTACTTGCCACTGTAAGAATTAAATTACCAATTAAATTGTTTATTATACTATTCTTGAAAGTTTCAGTTCTAAGAGCAAAATTGAGAGAAAAAGAAAATTAGGACACATTTGAGAGATAGTATTGCAAATTAAATTTAGATATTTATTTAGTCAAAAACAGTAAAAATCTGTATGTTACGAATGGGGGAGAAAATCATCTGCGCACGCTTTCTTGAGTATCAGAATCCCTTCCCAATAATTTAACTATTAATAATTAAACGATAAAAATACAGTAATAATAATAATAATAATAATAATAATAATAATAATAATAATAATAATAATACATTTTTAAAAAGCTAGAGATTAACATTTCAAAAACTAGATATTTTCGTTTCCGAGTTATAGAAAACTTATTTGCAACGGTAAACGAACCGCATATTTGATTTTTCTGCATTGCTAACTAAATAGAAACTCACCCTAAGCTCTAATACTAATACAAGCAAAAGAAAAGCTCAACAAATCGTGCGAAATGTCTCTTAAAAAAGTCCCTAACAATGATCACTACATGAAATGGTGCTGTTTCTTTATGAAATAAGTGAGCACGTGAGTTGAGTACGTTGATCTGTGTGAAAACATTCCGTTTATATTTAAGAAAAATACTGTTGAAAGAACTATATTTTCAATCAAATGAACGGGTGAAATAAAGTAAAAAGCATACAGGTTTATCTTATCGCACTCGTCATAAATACAATTATATTCATCACTTATATTATCCCAATCCAAACTTATTTGCTTAAAAATATTTATGACATCAATGGATATTCCAGTTGTATGTTTCTGTAACTATGTTAAAATTGTTTGACAGTTCATGTTCAAGCTTTGAAAAGAGTAAAATGTACGAGAGCATATTTACGGGATAGCGAAAAACAAATCTCGTATCTTCAGTGTAAGTGTGGCTTCAGATCTAGTATCTAAACGTATTTTTATAGTTTCTGTTGGAAATACCCTGATGGTTGCGTTGTCTGTGACGGCAACTATATTGCACGAAACGAAGTATTGCGAGTTGGGGTCGTGCTTGAGACAAGGATGTTTTAACTTCGAGATTGTTACGTGATATTAAAAGACAAACTACCGGATTTGTAAAACATATCACTATCATCATTCATTAACTCCTCTCGCAAAAACTGCTAAAATTCGGGTACTTGGCCGCCTACGATTCCGCAGGAACGCGTACTAATTAATAGTAAACATTTCTGCTAATTTTGCCGCCAGCGTATTCCGCCGCCGTCCGCCATGGCCGTTAATATATCTCCGGCGTGGCTGGCGCCGGGAGGGCACCGCTGCCTTGGCGCCGAGCAGGCATTGTGGTGGGTCCGCGAATAGCCGAATCCGCAGCATAATTGAAGCCGGCTGCCGGCTCTGTCCGCGCCTCGCTGGGGCTCTGCACGGCGGCATTTTTCACCCTTGAGGAGCCTCTCAATTATTTCCACCAAATCAGGGCGTTTTCTCTCAGAGTTTCTATAACGCTAATCGGTGATGTTGATCAATGAAATTTTTGAATGAATGAATGTACTTCGTGTAGCTGTGAATGATGATGATGATGATGATACTACTAACTGAGCGGGGGAGGGAATTCCGGGAAATGTACTCTCTATCTATCTATCGATCTATCTATCTATCTACCATAATTGCACGTAGTGTTAGTGACAAGAAATAAATTCGAAAATATTTCCAGAATTTTAAAGTACGAACCTAAATATGATAGCTCAAACTAAATAGAAATGTTTGACCTTCCCATCTTGACTCAAAGCTCAAAATGTCAAGCTTCACGTAAAATAAACATCCGAAACAGCCCTCGTTACTTCAAGCTACAGTGTTCGCAGTAAAGAAGCGAAATCAGAGTGCAACATTAAGCTTTCATCCCACACTCACTATGCCCGCGGCGATATTTGCTTCATTAAACTCTGCTAATTAGCTTCCGTCGGTAATCTGTCTACGCTGCGAAATCCCATTCTATCACGTCTAGCGCCGCGCCGGAGTTGGTCCAAAACGTTCCGTGGGGGGAAATGCCGAATATCCGACCTGGATACGAGCGCTTTGAGCGCGATTATTGCCAGCAGCAAGGCGCGGCGCGGCGTGGCGTGGCGCGGCGGGGCGGGCTCGGGCAGCGGGCTGATTGGGGTTACGGGTGCGGGGCATTAGGTAGCGCGCCTGCTGTGCTTGATGGATAAGTCGGCCCGGCCGCTTTCTATTCTGTCGCAGGCGCGCGAGTGGGCGGCGCTCGGGCGGGGGCGGGGGCGGGGACGCGGGTCGGAGAGGGGTAGGTGGGGGTGGGCGCGGGTGTTGGGGGGGAGGCGTGGGCCCGCGAATGACGAGACGCGGGTGGGGACGTGCGCGCAGGTGCGGGCTATGATGCGGGTGGGGCCGCGAAAGGGTTGGGGGCTAGGGCAGGGGCGAGCGGGCGGACTGATTGTTCGAAGGATGGATAGATGGATGGATGGACGAACAGGAGGTTGGGCGGACGGACACACGTACAAAAGATTAGGTGGGCGGGCGGATGGATGGACAGACGGACGTAACAATCGGCGGACAAACGAACGGACGGTAGGGTCAGCAGACGGACGGTAGGGTCAGCAGACGGACGGTAGGGTCGGCAGACGGACGGTAGGGTCGGCAGACGGATGGTAGGATCGGCAGACGGACGGTAGGGTCGGCAGACGGACGATAGGGTCGGCAGATGGACGGTAGGTTCGGCAGACGGACGGTAGGATCAGCAGACGCACGGAGGGGAAGGTTGACAGACGGATGGACGGACGGTAGGGTCGGCAGACACACGGCGGGGAGGGTGGGCGGATGGACAGACGGACGGAAGGGTGGGCGAGCGGGCGGACGGGCGGTCGGGCAGGCGGCGCGCGTGCGCGCTGCTGGAGGTGTTTGCCTGAGCAGCGGCCGGGTGACGTCACCAGGCCGCCAGCCGTGGCCCACGAGACTCGCTCCTTGGCCACTGCTGCCAGCCGGGCACTTATCTCCGTTACGTGCTATTACGCTTCCTCTCGCGAATTATGAGCGGGTGCATCTGCGCTATTAAGGCGAGGCGCACCGCCGAGACTTTAGCGACTCGTGGCGGAAATCCAGCGCGAAGAGAATTTGAGATAGTGAAGAAAATATTCGGCTGCTCAGCGCATCTAAAAGCGTTGGGTTGTTGTGAGCTAATGTAGGGTAAGTTACGCCTTTTTAACTTATTACCGTCTTTTTATCTCTTTTCTTTCTTTTGTATGTTCAAATAACTCCAAACGTTCTTCTTCATTTTTGTATAAGTTGTTTATTACGACCTTCCTTGTTTGAAAACGATTATAATTCATTTTCCCTTCCTATTTTTCATTATGATTTTTCATGACCGCTTTCGTCATTCATTCATTCATTCATTCATTCATTCTGAGTGACTAGAACTTTTAATTGTCTCTGCTAATTTTGTAGATTAATAAAAAAATGTTAGTCACTTTTTGCAATAAAGCGTTTTAATAAGATGAGCAAATTATGCAGATGCAATTTCCAATTTACGTATTCATCTCATGAAATCTTGATCAAACATGCAACAAAAAATATTTGTAGTTTCACCAATTTGACCTATTTTCGCCCTCGGTTTTTTGAAATCGTCAAAATTCATAAAGAGGAAGGAATTCTTTACTTTACGAAGAATATTATAATGGCTTCGGAGGGTCTGTAATCTAACACGAGCCGTGCTCTGAAAATGTTACCATCTGCGCAGTTGGCACAGCTGTGTCCATGTCTTGTAAACTAACTTTCGAATTGTCGTAGCTTTAGTTTCATTATTTAGTAAAACGTTTGAAAAGTACAATGTCAAATGACGGATGTTTAAATTATGTAGATAATTATATATTGCTGAAGATTCTAATTATTCATAAGTTTCATGTCAAAACGTGTTCAGGCTTTTTTGCATGTATCATGCAATAATGTAATCCAGTGTTCAAGCTTTAGATTTTTGTCTAAAATAGTCCTCCTGAAGTTCAGATGTAGCAGCATATTCGGATTATTTTAGCAAACACATGACTTACTACTTCCGAAGTCCTAAAATGCATCTTGACTGCTCTTAACGCGTGTTACAAAGATGTTTCAATGAAGTGCTGCTTAACAATGAAGATATGCGAGATATCTTCAAAATACTCTTCTTGTGAACGTACTATAGTTCTTCGTAATTGGAAAAGGAATGCTGTGGGGGAGTGTGAAACAGAAATGCGATTTGCTCAATGGGTTAAATTGTTTCATTCAAATTTGGCAAACACGCTTACCCAGTTCTCAGAAGGACATAGCCCATAAGCAATTCAGCGCGAGGAGAAACTGGCAGTAGCTAGCCTCCGTTTCACTGCCTCTTGCAACGCGACTCTCTGACCGTTGGAAAATCGTCCACAATACCGGACGCCCCCCCCCCTTGTCCCCCCTCGTCCCCCCCTCCAACGTTTCTGCTGCTCTGCAGCCATCGCAGTTTCTCTGCACTGAGGCTTGACGCCCGCGATAAGACGTGACTGCCTAGTCTTCACACAGAAGGACATTTCTAGACTGACATTACTGCCTGCGTTGAAAGGAGACACGATATTTTGTGTTGCTTGAGAAACCTGCGACATGTTTTCGTCGCTGGGATGTTTTCAACTATGTGTAAACGTCAGGAGATTATGCATGTTCGTCTCAGAACACACAGAAAAGAAGAGGCATGGGTCACTATTATTAGATCTTCCCCTTATTTGAAACAAAAGACTAACTTTAGTTATAATTTGCAACTTAATCACTTCTGAATAATAATATGAATATCATACTCGTTACCTTTCCCAAAGAGAAGGCATGCGCATTGTGACCCCCAAGAGATCAATGTTAGGCCGAAAAGGTAGTAAAGTAGTTCCCAACTTTTCATCATTGTAGTTTCCTCGAAACCTCCCAAAACCCTTTTCTTCTAAAATATTCAAGAAGAATTCAGCTAAAAATAGTGTCGTAGTACCGTTCAATTCGACTTGTTCAGTGGAATTGATTTAGCTGTTGATAACTTTTGTATGACCCTCAAAACCCTAAAACGCAATTTATGGGCTTAAACATCCCCAAAACACACATTTTTTCGAGAGGATTTTTTAGAAAGATTCAGAAAAAATGGCCAATTTACAATTTACGTATTCATCTCATAAAATCGTGATCAAACTTGCAGCTTAAAGTTTTGTAGTTTCGTCAGTTCGATCCATTTTCAAAGGAGAGACGATCTTCATGTTGCTTGAGAAACCTGCAAAACGTTTTCGTCGCTGGGACTGCTCTTAACGCATGTTGCAAAGATGTTTCGATGAAGGGCTGCTTAACAATGAATTCCAGTACTTTGAGGCGCGTGACAACTCAGTTCCCCGTACTGGTGGACCAGAAGAGGTTTTAACGTGAGCAACTGACACAAGCATACACAGGTAACTCCATATTCCTAGTTTAGTCCTAATGAAGGATTCGTTCAGGCCCACTATCGGATTGGTGCCTAAGGGAAACCCTAGATCACCCCCCTCATCTGTACGCCTTTGACGTATGTTCAAAATAATTAAATAATGAAGATAATAGTTCAAACACATCGTGGAGTTAAAATTCATGTTTGGCATTCACTAAATTGCCCTAAATTAAAAGAAAATCTGTTTGTTGTAGATTATCTCAGTCTGAGACAGCACTTATTTGATGTGGATACAGCAAACCTCCCATTTGTTATTAGTCAATTGCAATCATCTAAATCACTTTGTTCAGTTGATTGTAATTTTTCAGTTTACATCTAGGCCTGTGAATTTCGAATGAAGAAATTCGCAGTGTAACGAATACTTTTAATGGATGTATCAATTCAATGAACACGGCTTGAGGTAAATTAAAATAAAATATTTAGGCATCTTTCATTCGTTTTAATTAAAGACAATTGACGGTAACTGTATTGAAGTCGTGTATTAACATGAGAGACTTGCAATAACCTCTCTCCCAAATTGTAAGATTATACACACACGAACGATTGGTTGAAAATTATATTAATAAATCGAATAAACCATTAATGATGTATTGTGTATCTAAATGTTCGGTTAGCTGTGAATGGAAAGCCTGCCAACTCAACACCTCTGACTAATAGATTGCGCAGATGTTTTCTCTGGTCTTTCGTGGAGTGGGCCTTGGCGTGTAGCCGAAAATCTCCGGAAATGTGTTGGTGACAAAGGGCGGTTAAAAGTAACGACGGTCAGTGCAATTGTTGCATTTCATAATGATAGTTTTAAGTTGATTAACTACTACGGCCTTTTGCCAAAGATTTTGAAACGTTGTGAATGTTTTTGTACCTGATGAAAAATGATGTGAGGATGACATTTACCACTCTTCTAATTTCTGAGATATAATATTAGACCTCATATTTTTCACTTAGCAGATATTCTCTGTAATAATTTCCGCTTGGCCGTTGCAACCTTCAAGGGAAATATCGAATGCAAAGAGGAGAAGTCGTACCGCAAAATTCTGTTTAGCGTAGCCGCCGCCGCAGCAGCACTCATAATTTCTGAACAAACATCGTGTAACCCAAGAAACTAGCAAATATACACAAATATTTTTTTGTTTCGATGTATTGCGAAAACCAGGGATATTTGCCCCAACATATTATTCTGCCTGTAAATGGGGATACTTGACCCAAGATACAAATTAAAAACAATAGTCTCTGTAAAATGAAAAATATAGAACTAGCTTAGCGAGGCTTCTCCGGTAGATATTTTCCTGTTAAAAATATTATTTGTAGTATGCAAATGCATAATAAAAATAAATTTTAAACACAATATAGTTGGCCAGCACGCCCTTCATTGCCCGACGAAAGTTTTATGAAAAAGTATAGGTAGAAATACAAAAGTAACTTATATGTAACAAGCATGAAATCGTCCCTGTTTTTTATTCTGTTCATTACAAAATTAGATGAAATTATAATCAGTCTGATATATCGAGACGTAAAGACGCACGTTATGCCTGATAGTCCGTATAGTAATTCACGTTTCAGTTCATTCAAATGTGTTAAAATCGCCGAAAACACATTTTTTTTCAAGAAATCTTTTAGAATGTTTTGTAAGGATAAAATGTATGCTCTCCCCAGTAGATGAAATGTGTCAAATTTCGCTTATCCTGAATGGTGAATCGAAAGAATCGCGGCTGACGCACGCACGTACGGACACACGCATGTTACTCTGTTACTGTATGTAGAATTAGACTTCATTTTACGAGTATGTTTTTCCTTTATCTTCAAAATAAACCCATAGTTTTCACAAACGTATTCTGAGAAATATCCACATTTGCAAGGTCATGTCTTGTTTGTTAAATATTTTTTTAAAATTGTGTTAAGTAGCTCTTTTTCTTCATTTTACGATAAGCAAATTTCAATTAATTTTTATAAGGACTGCGAGTAAAATCATTCTTTCTATTTTTGCAATATCGACATGTCATTTTACTTTTTTCTGCTTTGGTACAAGATAGAAATATTTTCGGGACTAACACGGAAGTCTCCTTAAGAAGGGGTTTCTTCCAGTGTGGGGAATAGAGCTTCCTTCATGATTAAAATTGGGAATATTTTCATTCGGATGTTCTTCTTACTCTACAGCAGAACAAATGAAATTATTTTCAGTAACAATTTTATTGGAAGTGTGGATTCCTGTAGTCACTGACTATGTTCGATATGAGATTACTCTTATTATTCTGCAATTTTTTTTTCCAATGAGGCCATACAACCAGATCTGGTGATCACTGCCCTGTCTTGGCCAAGTATCCCTGTATGTTCTTCAATTACATAATCTCAGTTCTTCCAAGTAAATACTAGGTATTTTAGCAGCATTCTTTCTGATAATGATATTTTTAACACCATTGAATAATTAACAAAGACATATCGTTTGTAACAATTCTCATTTAAAATGTGTGATTTGTCCGAAATATACTTTCTGTGTGTAAAATTATCTTGTGTACAGAGTCGAAACCTGTGACAAAAGGATCACCTGAAACGGCTGTTCCTACCAAATTAATAATCCATTAGAAATAGGGCTGCCAACGTCAACTCATACGTTTCCTGGTCTAAGAAGATTACATTGAGTACAATATGCTTATGAACAAAAATCCTTGGTTGTTCCAATAACAATTGAAGCGTTGAAAATGTCATCCAGACCCTTGAGATGAAAAGTGACGATCAGTGCATCCAAATTATGTTCCCAATATTTTCTTTCAATTCTGCATCAAAAATACAAAGTGCTCTTCGAGACGTTCGGCGAGGTTAAGTCTGTGAGGTTAAGTGGATTCGTGCACTCGTACTGATACTTATTGTTAATTGTTGTTGTTGTTTTGGAGAGGGGTATGTTTGATATAATATCATAATACTTTTAAAATATTTCTTACGAGAAAGAAAGCTATTTAAACTTAGTGTCCTTACTATTTTTACCAGTGTTTTCAATGTCTGAATGTTCAAAATCAAAAAAATTGTATCATAATAATGACAAAATTGCTTAGAGAACAGATTCATTTTTCCTTTAGTGCATTGACCGTATGGAAGTTCGGTGGGATCCTCTGCGCTAAACGATCTTTTGTATTGCCTTCTGACCATGACCCAACAGGGCCGTCGCGAGGGTCCATTTTCTGGCTCGAGTCTCTACCAAACAATAGAAAAAAGTGAAGTCATAGGCTTCCGCGGCCAGTCTGTAAATGAGTTGGCTGTCCGGGTGACGCCGCATCGAAGGCTGTGTTGCCGACATTTCGACCAACTTTTAGTGCTCTTCCTCAGACAGACCAGCCCTGAGGAAGACCACGAAAAGATGGTCGGGACGTCGGCAACACAGCCTTCGACCCGGCGTCACCCGGACAGCCAAGATCAATAGAAGAAAGTATTTGTGTAAATTATAATAATAAAATTTAATAATAATCATTATAAAAAATATACAGACTTTTTATCATACGTATACAACGCTAAACTAAACACGACGCGCTTTCAGATTGCCAACATGAATTTAGAATGTCAAAATCTACGGAAACAGCCATATTTTCTTTCCTTAAAGATGTCGCAATATATGAATTATTGATTTTCAACGAAGATTTATTTTTCTACAAGATCACTATCATGTATGCGAGTTGGAAAAAACCGTGCAAAGGGACCGGATTTATCGAATAGGCTCCCAAAATGGCAGAGAAGGCCGGTCTATCGTGCTGAGCAAGTTATCGGGCGGCGCATTAGGTAGGCGGCGGGAAGCAACATCGTCTCGGTCCGTGAAGTCCTCTCCGCCCCTCGCTGCTACGTGGACAGGCGCCAACCCACACACGGAGGCGCGGAGGAGGGGGCGTGGGCGGAGCGCAGCCTTGGCGCCGACCCCGCCTAGCCCCCTCCCCTTCCTCCTCGCTCCGACAGATGGCACTGCGCGGCACGTGGAGCAGACGACAGATTCGGCGGCGCTGCTGGGTGAACGGTACTCCGAGGCCACCGGGGCTAAACGCGCTTTCTGCGTGATGCAATGTCGTGTGCTCGGGGAATGGTTAAATGAAGATTCCTACGCGCTGTGTAATCCCCAGAGGAAACGCGGTTGGGAGAGTCCGTACGTATGGGATGATTTCATTTACCTCGAAAATTTCGCCGAACTTATTTTAGAATTTCCATTGATTGTTAGTGATTCCGGGCGTGTCAACTACTATGGTCATTAGTCCCGTAAGTGTGGTGCGTTTTTTCGCGGGAGGTGGTAGTGGTCTTCCCCCGCTGGATGGCCAGGTCTGGCGCCGACCTAACGGGGGTTTCCCCAACCAGGTCTCTCTCATCAGTGGGGCACTGCCCCAGCCGGGACAAGTTCTAAGTTCCTGACTGGTCTCCCGGCATGTGTGGTAGTGTAGTGCATGTTAATGTAAGTGTGTGTGGAAGGGGTGAGTTTAGGACAAGGAAGATGAAAGAAAGATCGCGCGCGGCCCGTGGCTCGTTTGTTAAGGCACTGCTCCGGCATTCGCCTCGTGTTGATCGGAGAAACCACAGAAAACTACTGATCAGAGCAGCCGGCCGGTAGAGTTCTCCTCCAGACAACGACTGAATTCGACCTAGCTGAAAAGCTAGTGTCGGAAATCCTGCCGCCACGGCGCGCCGTCGGGACTCGAACCTAGGACCACCCGGTCAGAGGCGCTGACATCAGACATCAGTTGATGCACTGAGCCACCGCTCCCGGTTTAGAATTTCGATAGCTTACGGTTTTGATTGACTATGTTTTATGGTTTCTATTTTTTGTTAATGCTCTGTTTATTTTAATAAATTTGAAAGTATATATTGAATTATATAGTAAATACATTCTTTGCAGGTGGTTTGAAAAGAGCTACAATTTTCAAATCAATTTTAAACTACTGCCAAAGAGAATACCTACGCTGTAGAGCCCCCTTACTTCTGAATAAAGTCATTTGATTTCAGTTCATCCCTTTCTCGATGTCGGGTTCACATTGAATTCCTAATTACAAGAAGAGTCTTAACGCTTTATTTAGTAACATTCTAGCTGATCCCCCGGCACTGTCCGTATTTATTTATCACAGCACCGCCCAGCCTGAGTATCTCGCTTACACTGCCCAGGCTCGCCCCGCAACAATGACGCCGGTTGGATCGCTTCCAATGACGCTAGTTTTGGAATGTAAACAAATTTGAGGGTTCACCATTTTCGCTCGCTATATAAGCCGTCTGATTAGTACAGAATGTCTGGTACCGGTCGTCTTTTCTATCGCTTTCCTCACCCCCCACCACAACCCTAGCACTAAACACTGGAAGAGACAAGTTTTCCTTATCCAAAACAGTCTTATCTCTCATCGCCCCCCACCCACTAAATGGCTCTATGCGTGCACAGAGCACATCTAACGCGTTCTTAATGGGCAACGCATGTATTAATGCTAATGAGTCTTCAAATTGCGTACACACATGCAGCCCAACCTCAGCAATTTTTTATTATTTGTGTTCATACTGACGCAATATAATAAACATTGTTATGAGTAACTTAGGGCCTCCAGTGCATGCTAACCGTGCTCTGAATTGTCGCCATTGTAAGATTTTTTATTAGCGGTTTATTTTCGACAAGAGGATTGTTTCCTCCCAGCCTATCACGCGCATGATGATCCTAAAAGTTGATTGTGATGGAGGAAGGTTGGCAAATAAATGTCCTCAAGATCACACATTTACCGACCGGTATTCGAAAATGTCCTCCTTGATAAGAAACGTTATTGAAGTTATCGCTACACGATAGAGGGCTTTCTGTAATATCCGTATTGGATAATTATAACTCCGAAAATTACATACATCTTACGAAGCAATTTTTTGTCAGTTCGAACATTCCCTAACATACATCTCTACAGATTTTGTTCTCTCTACGAGCATTCACGACCCTTGGACTGTTGATCATTCAAATATTTAAATTAATTATGCATCTTTTTCGTAGTGGATGGACGTATTCATGATCGCAAATAGCTAGAAAAAAGCACGAAAAACACTTCGGGTTCAAACATTGTTTAAAATGATGGGTATGCGCGACTTGTCACAGAATTTTAATGAAGAAATAGATTTGAGGCATTGGTTTGTCGTAGATGTTTATTTTGGCAAAAAGCTTTCTCGGTCGCATTGCGGCCTCCTTCAGTGCTATAAAAAACAACATATCTAAATTGCTGATAATAATGCGAGATAAGAAACATAATTTTAAAGCAAATTATGTTTCTTTTTTCGCATTTTATATTCCAATTTTTTTCCATTTTTCTTTAATTCTTTATTTTTAATCCATAATAATATTCTGTAATAGCTAAAATTTTATTTGCAATTTAGATATACTGTTATAATTTTTGTAGCACTGAAGATGGCCGCAATGCCACCGAAAAAGGTTTTGGCGAAAATAAATAACTACGGCAAAGCAATGCCTCAAATAAATTTCTTTAATGATGCCAATGCCGTAACCTCCACTCCATTTCCCACCATTTTAATGAAAAAGTTATAATTAAGCATCGTAAACATCTGCAAAATGTTAACGGAGGGAATGTTACCATAAGGATTTGAGGTTGGTGCAGGCGGAAACTTCTATCATTCCGCCTTCGTTAAGGCGCAGAGCGGTTCCTTTGATGAACAGTCTCGCCTCGTGGGTGTTGGAAGTTCCGGGAAACAGACATACCTTTCAGTTCGCGAACTCTCTTCATAGCGGCGGTGTTGTAACGAGGGTCTTTAAGCGTCCAAGATATGCGCAAAAGGTATACATCCTCCAAGAGCACACGTTAAATATTTCAATTTCTTTATTTGATCCTGAAGTTCTCTCATGCTTCCAACCACGTTTAAACATAATTTCCTTAGAAGCGAAGCAAATAACTTCCAACTGAAGACTTGCATTTCTCCTGGAGCTCACTGTCAGTGTAAAGGTAGAGAAGTGATTCATCCAGCTTATCTATACTGAGATGTTTTTTTTCTTTTCCATTAATAAAGGATATAGTCGAATAATGCTGTGAAATGTGCCCCCAAACCAAACCGCCAATCGCGGGTGCTCAAATTAAAGATAATTAAAAGTGCCGTACATTCACATAAAATCTGCCTCGTAGAGAGCAATTTGTTGCAGAGATACGAGAAACGTGTTTTTTGATTTATTTTTTTCTCAGCTTCTATTGCATGTATCAGGCTGAAACGAATTGCACAGTCGGGGGAAAATAGTTGAATTTGAAGGTAGTTTTTGTCAACCAATTTTGACGCCAAATCCATATTAAAAAAATATATTTTAGAAGTTGATTTTCGACAAGATAACGTTGGATTACTGTCTCGGCCCCCCCCCCCTAGAATGTGTTTTATAATATTCTATGTAATACATTTTTCAAATTTTTTAACAATGTGGACAATAGTGGAAAAATTAAAACCAATTTTATGAGTTTATAAATTTGAAATATGAAATTAGAAATTCGACCCAAAATGTGATTGGAAAAAACGTTTTAACCGATATTTAACCCACAGATTTAATCACGACATATGAACTAGAAATCGTATAGATGTTACTTCGATTATGTACCAAACTCAATCGGAATATCCTTGATGGCAAGAGATGGTGGTATCTTGCGCATTCGACTTCAAACAATGAGCTTCAGGCACATGTTTGCGTCATAATATTAGAGGGAATTTTAAAGGCTATTATTATCACTCATTGAAACAGAAGCAGATTAGCACCTTTCTTTAAATATTACATCTTTTATTTCAATTACTTCCTTACATCGAAAAAGTTGCAAATCATCCTGATAAGTGAGACCTTTCAATAATTTTAATATAAATTGTTCAAACGTTGGTGAAAACAATTTTAACATTTTTCCAATTGCATTTTGGCACGATTTTGAAATTTTTAAGCTGATAAAATTTGTTTTAATTTTTTTTCTTTTTTCAAACTCAAACTGCAAAGATTTAATTAATTAATCTTTCTTTCAATCGTTTAATTAATTTAACGATTTTCAAGAACAGTACCCAAGTTTACCTTCTTCACTTTTCAAATAACAAAAGTTCTTCGTTCATATCCAATTCCATATGTACACCTCACTGCATAGACTCTACCAAAAATTCTAGTCCATTTAGTCTTCCATTATATGGTTCTCAATCAAAATATACCATCAATATCGCATTGCATTCCTTACAATTCTCGACTGAACCAAGACAGTCTTAAATGTTCTATCAATCATTTACGTCCTTATTCGAGAACGTCCATTTTCTCTCTGGTTGTTGATTCCATCCGTCTTCTCAAGTCGACCGTCTCCATGACTTTGAAAACATTGCCAACCTGTGTTTTTATCCCAGTATGCCATGTATGTACATATCTTGATGCCAAATATGGACGAAATATCACCTCTAATTTCGACTCGTTACAATACTCACCTCAGTTTTCTTATACCACTTGTCTAAGTATCAGATTTTCTCTTTCTTCCTCTATTTTCTCAAATTGTTATTTCCTGTTTTCATATTTCATTTCATTTTTTCCCTTACATTCTCTTCTTTGGAGTCACTCCCTGAGAGTAAACGAGACGACAAAATCGGATTTTATCTATTCGCAGATCCGTTGTCCTTATTTGGATTGTTTCTTAATTACATGTCAAGTGAAATCTCAAGAAATTGAAAGCAGCAGCTTTCAGAATTGTCCGCTGACAAAGTTCTGTTCCAAAGCTTCTATTGTGCATGTCCGATAAACGAATTCAAGTACAATTCTTATTAATCCTTATTTTCTTTCAAATGCATTTAACATCTTTATCCGTTAGGTTGCATATGTAATTTATTTTTCTTCTATTTCTCTTCCTAAGCACACGTCCTCACTACTTTTGTCTCGATTCTCCCCGTTCAATTTGATCGCTCTTGCTCCTTTACATGTCGTACAATATAACGCAATGATATTTCTTTCTTTCGTCTTTTTTCCCTTCCTTTCTTTTCCTTTCTTTCTTTCTTTCGTCTTTCTTTCCTTCCTTTCTTTCTTTCGTCTTTCTTTCCTTCCTTTCTTTTTCCTTTTTTTCTTTCTTTCGCTCTTACCTTCTTTCCCCCTTTTCTCTTTCTTTTTCAGTTTCTTTCTTTCTCTCCTTTTATTTTGTTAATGTAATCCCTTTTATTGGCCTTTTGTTTTAGTTTCCTTTCCTTCTTTCTTGCTAAAGTTTTTCCATCTCTTTTTCCATTCATTGTTTCATTTATTATAATATACCTTCTCTGTTTTCTTTTCCATCCTGTCCTTTTCGTCCATCTCGCAGTCGATTCCATCTCGCAGTCCATTCCGTCTCCACCCCCACCCCCCCGTATCGTGCGACCTTCGCTGTCCGTGAACTCTGCCGCCGTCTCTAGCGACCTGCAGGCCCAGAGTTCGAAGCGAGCGTTCACCTCCGCATCCACCCCGCCCCGCCCCACCCCACCACCCCACACGGTAGCGCTGCACCCGCTCCACGGAGGCACGGGGCACTGCGGGCGTCGGGGGAGAACGGCGCTGCACTGCGGTGTGGGTTGGGTCGGGTCGTCTCGGAACGGGTCGAGGCGTGGCATGGCATGGCGGGTCGGGTCGGGTCGGGTCGGGTCGGGGCGGGGCGGGATGGGACGGCTCGGGTAGGGCCGGGTAGCGAGGTAGGTTCAAATAGGATCGGGTCGGTCCTACGCCTGGTGGGGCTGGTCGAGGCGAAGGGTGGGACAGAGCGGGTTGAAGTGGAGCGAGGCAGAGCGAGATGGAGGGGAGTGGGTGAGTATGATGCGGGGTGAGGCGGCATAGCACATTTATATGCATTGGCGCCAACTTTTGCTTTCGCCTCTCCCCCTAATTCCATTTTCTCCGTAATTAATGGTTCTGTTTGTACGAGAATATATCGTTTGACTCAATATTTCGCCACGCCATCTCACGATTAATTATTCTGGGTTAGCGCTGAAACTTGCGTCGTTAATATGCATAGTTCCATTCTGCGAGCATACAATATGGCAGGTTTTCTGTCGTGTTTGCAGAACTTTTTTACACGTTGCATCAAGTACATGCGCTAAGAGGAGTTCTTGATGATTTACCTTTACTAGTAGTTTCATTTTTCCTTCGGAATAAAAAGTTCGTTGTTCGATTTCTGAATAATTAAATTACCTACAGGAGAATTTAATGCCGCATGTGCATAATCTTGAAAAAAGAAACTCATATTTGCAGCCTAAAGACTTCATATTCATTGCATTGAACTCGATTTTAAATCATATTCCGTAAAATATATAATCTACTTGCATTGATATTCGAAGCAGAGTACATATACAAATGATAATTTACTTTGCAACATAATACATTTTTATCTTTGTTTAAAAGAAAACTATATTAACAGTACATTGTATTTAAATATACAAATGCGCTTTAATGTCTGCAATAGTTGCAATGAAAAGTATATTCAGTTAATAATTGTTTGGTAAACTTTTACTTCCGTTGTATATTTACAACACATATTTAAATTTAATGTTTTACAAAATTCAGCAATCTGCCGTGAAATTCCTTCATAGAAGAGCTCCCCTGCTGATGGAATGGGGCAGTGTCACAGACATTGCGACAATTTCGGCCTTATTCAACATTCAAGGAGCGGAGGATCATCTGCACTGCGGCGCGGCGGTCGGATTGCGGGGTTTGGGTGGGGGATCACCCTGTGAACGCGTCGTGACGTCATCGTGCCCCCAACCCACCTTCCGGCCGCGACCTTTCCCCTGCAATGTCAGCAGGGCCCCTTGCGTGCGCCCGACCTGTCACTGAGACAAATGACTGAACAGGGTGGCGTGTTTCCTAAAATTTCTCAGCGCTGAAGCGGGCTCATTACAATGCTTTTCATTATTTGCTTGCTTATTTCTAGAAGTTCTTTGAGTTTTTCTTTGCTTTATTACGTTCTCTGTAAAGTTTGTTATTCTCAAGAGATTCCGTGTGGTAATTTCTTTGAGGCATCCGTTCTTAAGTGACGAGAACATTCTGGTAAATGTTTGTTGAATTGGAGAAGAATTTTTTTCGGGTTTTAATGAAGTGTGCAGAACAAAGATGCTGGTAGTGATTTTTCCTGGACGCTTCTTCATTTTAAATTTAGAGCTTTGTTTTATAACCTGTCATTCATCAGTGCCATCATGGATTACAAACGGAAACTCGGCTGAGCAGCGCTATTTGGAAATTCTGTAGCTGTCATGGTTGATTTTATATGTAAATAAGGTCAGGTCTATCTTTCTCTCATATGAAAAATACTCATAAGATTTTATTATGATTGCTAATTGGGATCAGTGTTGAAATTGAATAACTAGAGCTACGATTGGAATGTGACAGTTTACTCACAAACATTTCCTTCTCATTATTTTTTGTTAAAATTGAACGCGGCCTGCTTTTCCAGCTCTTTCGAGGTTTTGGCTTTGCGACGTATGCCTGGACAATTGCAAGAGAGGTTTTGCTTATGTAAAACAATACAGCGTTGCTGGTCGTGAAAGAGAGCAGTGCTCCTAGTGTGTCAGTAAATTGCTATGAGACTTCAAAGAGCACAATATTTATATTTATTAAAGTATAAATGATAAATGACGTGACTATTATTTGTCTTGGTCTTGGTGATGCTGGAAGTGGAGGTGACGGATTTGATAGTGGTGTTTGTAGGTTGGTGGTGTGATGGGTTGGTAGGGTTTCATAGTGGTGAATTGGGTGAATTGGTGGTATTGATAGCATTTGCGGTATAGGTATGGTAGAATAATTGTGGATTATTAATGATGCTATTGTTTGTTATGGTTTTGGTGGGAATTCTTTTATGGAGTTGGTAGTGGGGGTGGTTTTGATTGGAATGGTGGTGGTAGCGGTGGCCTTATACTTTATTTCTGAAACTACTTCTTTCTATTTGCTTTTACATTTCACATGATTGGCGTTTCAAGTACACTTTTGGGACATTCCTTAGATGCAACTCGAGTTCAGTCTTAATAATAGCAGAATTATTTTGCAATTATGTTCCATTCTGGTGTATTGAAATATCTTATTAATTACTTAATGTTTATCATATAAACAATTTTCGTTCTACTTTTAAAATTGGACTTTTTTCTAACCAGGTTTTGGAATTCGATAATTGGAATTATCGGGGAGGATTGACTCAGTGTTAACGAGGAAGAGGCGGGAGAGAGACAAAGCCCGCACCAGCGCGTCACGAAGCTCAACGCAGCGGACCAAAGGCCAAAGTAGAATATCCGCAGGTGGCGAACGGGGAAGGAAACGATGTGTGGGCGCGAAGGAGGGGGATGGAACAAGGGTGGGCGGTAGCGGCTGGACGTTGTTATCGATCCCGCTATTTATACCGGGTCACGGCCGTCGCCGCAGCCTCTGTCGCGTCGCTGCCGCCTCGCCGGCCCTCCCTGCCCCGGCCTCTGCCCTCGCCCTCGGCCCTCGCCCTCGGCCCCGCCCCCGCCGGCTCACCTCCTCTTAAGTCGCGGCTTCTGCGTACGCGACGCCCTCGACGGAATCTCCGCCCTATGCAGCAGGGCCGTCGCCCTGTAGCCTCTGTCGCGCCGCTGCCGCCTCGTCGGCCCTCCCTACCCCGACCTCTGCTCCCTGCCACCACTACCGCCCTCGTCCTTGCCCCCGCCCCCGCCCTCGCCCCGCCCTCGCCCCCGCCCTCGCCCCCGCCCTCGCCCCCCGCCCTCCCCCCGCCCTCGTCCCGCCCTCGTCCCCGCCCTTGTCCCCGCCCTCGCCCTCGTCCCCACCCTCGGCCCCACCCTCGGCCCCACCCCTCGTCCCCGCCTCGTCCCCGCCCTCCCCGCCCTCGTCCCCGCCTCGTCCCCGCCCTCGTCCCCGCCCTCGCCCTCGTCCCCGCCCTCGCCCTCGTCCCCGCCCTCGCCCTCGTCCCCCGCCCTCGCCCTCGTCCGCCCTCCCTCGTCCCCGCCCTTCCCTCGTCCCCGCCCTTCCTCGTCCCCGCTCTCCTCGTCCCCGCCCTCCCTCGTACCCGCCCTGCCCTCGTCTCCGCCTTCGTCTCCGCCTCCACCCTCGCCGCCGTCCCTGCCCCCCCCCCGTCTCCACCGTTACCGCGTTCTCCCCGACACGCTCGTCCCTGACCTCGCCTCCGTCCCCGCCCGTGCCCTCGTCCCCACCCCCGACCTCGCCGGCTCTCCTCATAAGGCGCCGCCACGGCCTTCGCGACCCCCCGAGGCGGAATCTCGGCCCTTTGCAGTTGGGCGCAGGGCGAGGCGCGAGCGGGGGTGGTGATGCTCTGTGCACCCGCGGGACCACTCAGCGAGGCGGAGGGCTCCATAAACGGCTTCCCTCTTAGCGCTCCGAATACTCATAATCGGCTGGGAATTTATTAATAATATCGTACCCATTGACTAGCGCGCAAGGGAACCGGGATAAGCGATGCTTGCAGAGATTATAACGCACCTACCAAAGAGGTTCTGGGAACCTGTCTTACGTATAAGGAAGTGAACAGATAAGTAAACATGTATTTGGAAATATATATTTATCATGCAATAAAAATATGTTTCTACAACAATGTAACGCCTGTACACTTGTTCAATGAGTTTTATTGGTTGTTATCTATTGGTTTATTAATTTTCGATGTAGTGATGAAATTGTTCGTTTATTTGAAACGCTATTTTATCCACCTAACCGGTATTGTCTGCAATTGCTAAGATCCTTCAGTATCTTTAAACGTGTGTTTAATCTTCTTAATAGTTTTAGACTCCAGATATATATGATATGGAGCTTTGCTAGAATCCGATTGTTTTTAAATAATACTTTTAGGCTAATATTTCTCCCAAAAAAACTACTAGATACGCAGAGTAATTCTCAAAAGAAATATTCATTTAATCTTTAAAGAATATATCAACACATATTGAAACGCATTAATTTTCTTTTTCCATGGGATAAATGGTGATGTAAAACTGATAAAATTAATTGGAACATCGTTTACACACGGAGTATGTTAAATTCTATTTTGAACACGCAAATGAGAATCTGAAAGTGTTCGACGATGACGTGTGCCCGACTGAGCGTACTCTGGTGAAAAGGTAATCCATAGGGAGCAACTAAGCGATGTAGAAATGTTACAGAAATACAATACAATTTTGATCTGCGAATTATCGAAGGTAATACCATGAGTGCTTTGGAAATTGTCGATAAATCAGACTCGCCAAGCGAGGAGGGGATTTTTCTGAGAATTTCCAAAGCACGAGAGGTACTTAATTGGACTATTCCACGAATGAAATTACGTCCAACAGAGTTCCAAATTGCTCCAAATATTGAAAATAACTGAAAGCGTGTTAAAATCAAAGAGGTAATGTTATAGTACATAGGCGGATTTTTGCACCTCGACACAGCGATCGTTCCGTACCGCCTTCTAGACGAGCCGCGGCTCATTATTGGCCAGTAGGGAGGAGCGCTAAGACAAATCGACTACAAAAAGCGATACATTCTTTGAGATTCTCCGCTCTCATTGGGACATTTTGTATGCATAGTCATACGTTTCATTCCTTGCGTAACGCGACGGAACGGCCTACCGGTACCTCGGGAATGATTATTAAATTATATTAAAATATAAAACTATTTCTATGAAATTTAATAATAAATTTGGTACGCGTTTCGAAACCTAAAATTTTATAAATCAAACACGTGTATTGTTAAACGTGCACATTTATTGGTTTTAATTTCACGAATGAAATATTCAAAATAATAGGTCTTGTGCACAATAATCCGAAATATCATAAGTTCCTGGGTTTCAATCTTGAGGAGGCCAGAATTTCCTTACGGCGCCGACCGCCTCTCGCCCTCCCCAGAGGTCGAAGGTGAGCTGGACGCCAGGTGTGCGGCTCAAGCGGCGCCGCTGATTGCAGCCACCACTTTCACTCCGGAAGGGCGTTCGCTGCCAGGCGGATTACAAGGTAGAATATTTCCTTCTTTGGGATGGAATGCTTATAATCGCTCCGAAATGCCGCCCTCGAAAGTATTAGGACTTTTCATCTCCTATTAAATTTCATGCTCCTTAGATGTATGTTATATACTATGAAGGTTTTGGTCGTTTACATCGTTAGCTGACCGACTGAGAATGTCCTTCATAATTAATAATAATAATAATAATAATAATAATAATAATAATAATAATAATAAATAATAATAATATAATAAATAATAATTAATAATAATAAAGATGAATAGCTCTAGAATAAAATGGCTGTTTTTTCGCAAGTGTCAAGATAATAGGCGATGAATCAAACTCAGATTTGGCAAAAAATAAAACTGTTCTTAATAGAGCTTTGGATAGACTTCGCATTCGCAGGAAACATCTCTCACTAACTACAAAAGTGTGGGATTAAAAATGAAAAAAGTTTAAATCCTTCGTTGTCTTCAGTATTGTCATTTTCTTTTGTATAAAAGTATCAGTTTTGACTCTGTTAGTGTTTGAGACTTTTTTTATAACTGAAATATCTTCTGTGTAAAGTGTCTATTGTGTTCCTAGAAGTCCTATAGGCTCGTGGAGCACAGTATTTCCCATAATCCATAGAAACGCGACAAGGAGTAAAATAGAAAAAAATGAGATTCGTTCGGAAGATATTTTGGAAATTTTCAACAATGACACATGACACTGTATCGTTTTATATTCATACATATATGGGCATCATTTGCTTTCCCTTACCCATTACGCATTTATACGGATACACTCGTATGACCATTATTTACCTACCATTCGTTATCTCTCGTCCTCACTTCATTCTTTTTATTCGGAGCGTAGGCCTTATGGGTAATTTTCCTCGCAATGTCAGTGCTCAGATAAGTATACTCAGGTAACTAGAATATTTTATCAAGATAGTAGATATTGCATATCTACGTAGCTATTTTAAGAATCATCTGTAGACATTACGAAAACCCTCATTTAAATATTCTTTTAATAAGAAGTTGACTTCTCCCGATTTTTGAAATCAGTTTGTAATGGATTTCAGTATATTTGGTAGTAAATAAATAAAGGACATCTTATGATTACACGTTCATTACACTCCGAAGGTATAACGTGGAATTCGCGATATAGGCACAGATCCATCTCCAGAGAACAAAACACATTTCTCACAAACAAGAAACATTAAATGTTTGGTGAAACGTTATAACTTTTCACTCCGCATCTCCCAAAACTACGTTTCTATCATGAAAGATGCTTTCGTAAGAACAATTGTCTTCTGATTCGTCCGATCTTAGACAAATTTCAGGGGACATGAACATATCCCGATGCATTTGACTTTCAATTTTGGCAACGCAAGGAACATATCTTTTAAAACTAAGACGGATTTGGCAGCCTCTCCCAGCACCTACTAAAAAATCTCAACATTCCTGTAAAGCTATGACACATGATTCCAGATCTTCGATATAATTTCACACTCTGATTTTTTCGAGCCAAAATAATAGCTTTCGAAACAATTGCTGTTTTGAGATAATAAACAACGTATTATTTATTTAGCAGTTTTACGAATGTCGGCTTTTATTTTTAGCTCTCCGCGAACAGGTTTTCAAATATCGACAAACGAGTATCATAATGCTTTCTAAATATTATCGTACTTGCCGCTGTGATCAAAAGATGCATGCAGCACTACGAAGTGCTCGTAGAATAGTAGACGTACGGAGAAACGTAGAAAAGAAGATGCAAGAGAAGGGAACCAGATGGTTGCGTGATCGCGTTCTCTTTTCCTCATTCCATGTCCCTTTTTTCCTTCCTCCGTCACGATAGGTTCCATGTCCCGCATTGGCCGGCGATCGAATGACATGCATTTTGCCTAGTCACTGCTAGATCACAGCATGTGAACAACGAACTTTAGAAGCTTGTTGGCTTCAAAACGCCCGGCCTAGTTTATGTTAACTGAAATTAATCTGCAAGGCAATCCGTCTTTTGGTCGTAATGCAGTAAAGTTGCGTGAAAAACACATACTCTTTATCACAAGAAATTGCACGTTAAATTTAAAACTGCTAAAAATATATTTTTATTTTCATGTCTGAGGAAAATATCTACTTCGCTCTTGGCATGTTATAAATATTTTCAACTATCAAGGAAATTAAATATCTGCATGTATAGTAGCAGCGTTTTACATTAAGATAATTTAAAACAGTCATGCATTCGGTCTTATTTTAGTGTCGTGACGTGGGAACTGGTTAAGAAATGGGTGCGCTTAAACAAAATCATCAATAATGAGTAAATTTTGTAGTTTCCTCTCCTTCTTCTGAAAAGATTCTATCGAAAGGCGAAAACGCATGAGATCCAAGTAGACCACGAAATATTTCCAAAAGTAATCTTCTAAAAAAGCAATAAGGAAAGAAATAAAAGGAATAGCCAGAAAAGGACATTGTGTGAATTGTGGTACGTTATTCATCATTTCGTCTTATTTCACTTTAGGGGTTGTCGTGCGGTCTTCAACAAATAGCAAGACAAAACTTTTCGGTCATTTAAAACAACTGCGAACACATCCCCTCCTCTCGTCAATCTACCTACGGGTAGTGTTAAATTTCTAGTGGTAATAATCAAGATCATAATTTCAACTATGCAAATGCTAGAAAGAATTAACGTTTATTCATTGTTATTTTACTTTGTCTTTACCCTGATTTGTTAATTTACCAAGTTTTCGTGTTATGTTTCAAAAATCTGTGCTCACTGTGATTAAATCGGTTATAACAATTAGTTTGTCGTTGGAGTTTATTCACATCTTCAATAAGTAAACATAACTTAAAATCATTTGGCAAATAATTGGAAGTAAACATCCACCTCCATCCCCCTGGTTCCTTAAAAATCATTCCAATTGTACATTTTCTGCTTTTTCATTTCCTTCAGTATTTGAGAGAATTCCCGTTCATTTGTAAGGTTTCCATTTCTATTCGGAACGCTCTAAATGTGGATTTTGTTTCCTTATTTAGTATTTCTGCATTTTTCTTTCGATTCATCGGTCAAAGTTGTGCTGCGGCAAAGGCGACTTTTCCGCCTGGCGGCGAGAGAGGGCATCGAACGATTGAAGCTCATTTGCATAATGCGGCGCCGAATGTGGCAGCGGGGCTGGGAGCGGTGCGGACGAGGGTGGTGGTGGGGGGGGGGCAAGAGAGATGCGGTGGGGCCGGTGCTGGGGTGGGCGATGGGAAGGGGGATGGTAGCTCTTGGGAGGACGCACAAGGAAGGTCGGGGTAGACGAGGGAGGACGGTGTGGACGAAGGAGAGTGGGGGTAGGCAGTGGGTGATGGGGATGGTGACGGGTGGCGCAGGAGGTACGAGGAAGGTCGGGGGGATGAGGTAGAGCGGAGTGAAGCGGCATTGAGGGGGGCGGCGAGGGGAGGGAATGGGGGAGGGGGTCTGGACGGGCTAGACTGGTGCAGGTGGGGGTGGCGAAGGATTGTGATGGTGAGCGGCGCGGGGTGGCTGGGACGGGGGCGGGGCGCTGGGGAAATCTGGTTCTGTTGGGGTGGGGAGGGAAAGCAAATGAGGGAGGAGTGTTGCAGATGGGGGGATGATGGAGCGGCGAGGGAGGTCTGGAAAGGCGAGTGCTGATGGGGAAGGGCGAGGGAGAGAGGATGAAGCGGGGTCAGAGAGAGCGATTGAGGGGGAATGGGGATGGGGGCGCTAGGGAGGACTGGTGCAGGTGGGGATGGGCAGAGAGCGGGGGTGAGGGGAGAGGTGGACGGAGATGGCGGCGCTGCGGAGGGCTGGTGCTGCTCCTGTTGGGGGTGGGCGAAGGATGGGCGCGGCGCACGAAGGTCGAATGGAAGAAGCCGTCGCTAGCGCCCTCCCCTTTGATTAATGGAGCGGCGGATGCTTCGATCCCGCGCCGCTTTATGTAAGACCCTGCCGAGACCCTGAGGCCTCCTGCTGCGAGGCGGCCCGCGGGGCGGCGCTGGGGGCGATGCGGGCGATCGAAGGTGGGCGGGCGGCGCTCCGCGGCGACGCGTCCTTGGCGTCAGCTGCGCGCGCCGCCGCCAAGGCCGCTCGGTCGATGAGCGCCGCCACCTACCCCACCCCTCCCCACCCCTCCACACCCCGCCCCACCCCGCCCCACCCCGCCCCACCCCGCCCCACCCCGCCCCACCCCGCCCCACCCCGCCCCACCCCGCCCCGCCCCCTCCGCCCCGCCTCCCCGCCCCGTCCCACCTCGTCCCACCTCGCCCCACCTCGCGCCCCCACCTCGCCCCACCTCGCCCCACCTCGCCCCACCACCTCGCCCCACCTCGCCCCACCTCGCCCCGCCCTCGCCCTGCCCCGTCTCGCCCCCGCCCCCCGCCCCCTCCCCACCTCGCCCCACTCAACCCCCGCTCCCCCCCGCTCCACCCCGCCGCTCCGCACCACCTCGCACCACCCGCACCACCCCGCAGCACCGTGCTCTCCACACCTCGTCACCTATACGCGCACGGCTGTCCGGGCACTGCGTGAGAGTTCGAAACTCCTGTCATCGCTCTGCCCTCGCGCACCTCTGGTCTTTTCGATCGCCTCAGAAGCCTCCGTTGGCGCCATCGTCATACCTGTCGCTCTTTGACAGCTCGTTGTTCCGGATGTCTCCGTCGCCTTTGTCGTGGTTGTCGCTGCTGGCGACCCTTTTCAACCAATGACGGCTTTTACCTGTCGCCTCGATTGTCTCGCTCGTTCACGCCGCCTCTGCTGCATTCACCGCCCTGTCCGCCACTTCCTCGCCTTTCCCATCTCCTTCCTATACCAGTATGGTCTCTTTTTTGCTCACTTCTCAGCCTTCCATCTTTCTTACATTCATCGCTCCCCTTTCTTCAACCTCCTGGATTCCCCTGCTGTTATCCCATTTCTTCGTCGTTCTCGCTGTTTCCGCCGCTTCCTCGAATTTTCCACCTTCCACGGTGCCACTTGTTTCCTTGTTTCCCTCTGAATTATCACCACGAAATATTTCTATCGTGTACGCCACTTTTTTCAGCCCTTGTCCCACTATCACTAAGAAGATTCTGTTCCCATTCCACTTCAATCACCTCTGAAGATGTTCGCGTATTATACTTTCGTTGAGCCGCTCAGATCTCAGGCCTCTGCCCGGACCAACTGCTTGCCGATATTCTTTATCTCTTGACGGTGTAGCGTAGGTTACATTCCTCCGCGTCCAGTGCTGTAATATCAGTGCTTAAATACCTAACGCAAATATTGCTGGCAATCTGCCAAATGCGTTTTTCTCTCCTGTTCCCATTCGTATTTCTCTATATCACCCCAATAACATATTGTATCAATTTTAGTGATCAATCCTATTGATAGATTTTAAGACAACTATAGTGTAAGCCGTCGAGAATAAATTAACCCAAAGGAGATTGTCACATTTGGCGGTTCGGCAGCGTTTCCTTCAACGGAGGTTGCGTTGATCTCCGAACGCTCACGATTGGCATCACCTCAGGCGTTACAACGAGCACATGCGCCCGCCAAGCACTTCTTTCATCAACAGCGGCTCGTAATTGCGAGCCGTATTAATCATCCCCCGAGAACGAGGCGCACGTGAAACAATATGGCGGCGCTTCGCGGTCGCCCCCCGTCCAACAGGGACGCGCTTCAACGGAACTCTTCGTTCTGCGATGCTTCTGCCAGATGACGCATGGCCCAAGAATACCGCGCCTGCACCCCTTGCGTAACTGGTGCACGTAACCGTACCCCCTGGCGTTGCCTTCGCCCTTTGCTTTGTGCGCATGCGCCGCCATGTAAACTTTCCCTGTTTTTACTCGACTTTTCGTTTTCGAATGCCTGGACAAGCAAGCGAGCGTTCGTTATACTGTGGTGCAACAACACACCCTGCGACTGTTTAGAAGGGAAAAGAGTAGTTTTGTAGATAATTAGAGGAACATTGGAAATGTTTAATGTATGTTTGCGTTTTCGGGGAATTCTTTCACTCGTTTCATGATCCGCCCAAATATTATTTACGTAGTGTCTACACGGAATACAAACTCTTTTCCACTCCTTCATATTCATGAAAGCAATTCGTTGGAAAGATAATTAAAAAACTAATAATCGATGAAATAGTGAAATTCTCGGAAATGTTTTAGTAAATTGTATGTAAATTGTAAAACTAAACAGGATAGGTAATTGATATTTCTTAAATATATGCTGTATATCTTATTCACTGAATAATAATTAATTATAAAAGAAAACTGAGGAAAGATGCTTATAGTTTTAATTTTGTCCGTAAAGACCATTATCACCAAGACAGAGAGGAGATGATGCATGATGTTCGCTTTTGGATAAAGAAGTAAGAACGGGAAGAGTAAGGTAGTGATTTATCTTAATGCACCGACTGCGAATTGCTCTATCAAACGCTACAGCACGAAGAGAGATACATGTGCATCAACTAATGAGCAATCATCACAGAAAAACAAATGACATTTCTCATGGCGCTCTACCATTCACCATTCATTTCTATTATTGCTTATAGGCGAATTGCCGGCAGGGTGATAGATTCGATGAAATGAAGGAAGAATATTTCGTGACGATTACCAATTAATGGACGACGCGTCGCAATGTGATAATTCCTTTGGGTTCGAGAGTAGCGCCGTCGATCTTCGTAGTGCTGCAACGCGTCCGATGAGATCGACGAAGACGTAGAAAAGCTTGGCGACGAGCCCCGGGAGAGCAGCAGTCTGTTCGTATTTATAGGGAAAGTGGCACCTGGTCTAACGCTTAAGTCCACATGGGGATTACAAAGGAGGTAACGGGTTGGAGAGAATAAATGGAATGCTAACGATGAGTAGGATGCGAATGAGGGTGGATGGTTGGTTGTTAGTGGTTCGGGCACATCAACTACTGAGGTCATTAGTCCCGTAAGTGTAGTGCGTGACTTTTCATTGCGAGGTGGCTATGATCTTTCTCCCGCTGGATGGTGAGGTCCGGCGCCGACTACCGTCGGTTAGCGGGATTTCCCTTAACCAGATATCTCCCACCAGCGTGGCACCGCCCCAACCGGAACAAGCTCTAAGCTCCCGACCGGTCTCCCGGAAAGTATGGTAGTGTAGTGTATGTTAGTGTGTGTTAGGATAGGACAAGGAGTAAGGAAAGATCGCGCGCGGTCCATGGCCCGTTTGTTAGGGTACTGCTCCGGCATTCGCCTGGTGTTGATCGGACAAACCACGGAAAACTACCGATCAGAGCAGCCGGCCGCAAGAATTCTCCTCCAGACAGCAAAGGAATTCGACTTAGCTGATAAGCTAGAATCGAAAATCTTCCCACTGTCGGGACTCGAACATAGGACGTCCAGGTCAGGGACACTGCAGTGACATCAGTTTATGCACTGAGCCACCTCTCCCGGTATGAGGGTGGAAAAATGAGAGAAGAAGGTACTGCCAGGAAGACGAGAGAATCCTGTGGAAATCAGTTTGGCCATCAGTATTTCGAAATGGAATGAGCGGTGTCTTAATTACTGTTTTTTAACTCCCATTGTATAATGCTGTCATTTGATGGCTGCAACCGGTTGAATAATGATACTCATTACGATACAGTTTTCATTATGATACATGGCTAAATCTGCTAGTCAACTGCCACAAAACGATTCAGTGTAAAAGTTTAACTAATAAAAGACGTAGAAAAAGTATCGTTTGAAACTCGATGTAATGGGTATTAATACACTCGTGTGAAGTTTATGATACTCGCTCGTTCCTGGCTTGTATCGTAATATCACACTCGTGTATTAATACCCATCATTACAACATCATTTCATAATGTACTATTTTAGAGGTGACATGTGAAATGGATCTTGTGTCATGGATCACTAGAATCTAGCACGTGATCGAATCCGGAATTTATTTTTCCTGGCCTTTCTTTCGTTTCCTGAAGGAATTTCCATCGCAATAAAAAAAATCCATCTTCCTGATGAGGTGTAAGATCCGCAATGGTCGAGGAAGCTATCGTATTATCCTTCCACTACCACTATGGACGGATTAAAATAGGATTTTATCTTGACTGGCCGTCCTTGAGTGTGAT
This sequence comes from Teleogryllus occipitalis, assembly GCA_011170035.1. Lineage (NCBI taxonomy): Eukaryota > Metazoa > Arthropoda > Insecta > Orthoptera > Gryllidae > Teleogryllus > Teleogryllus occipitalis. The sequence continues at coordinate 194,430 of BLKR01001919.1, read as the reverse complement.
TTTAAAGTAACAAATCGAGATAGCGAAGAACGATTGGAAAGTTAATGGATTAGACAGAGGCGGAGTGAGAAGCTGCTTGTAATAATCCTCGAATCTCCCACGACCCCATTTCGTCTTCGAAAACCGCCAAGTAAAATTACCGCGATTTGAACCTCGGTTTTAGAATCCTGAAGAAAGTGCTTCGTCTCTTGTGCAGTGACTCACTCCTAGTTACAGTAAACTGTGGCGCAATGGAAACCAAGCTTCCGCTGAAAATGGAACCCTGCTTTTTAAATGGCATATTTTTGTTGCTTTTTTGTGAATTCGTATATTTAAATGTCAATTCATTTCATTTCATTATATTACATTAGTTGAGAGACTGTGGCTAGACTGAATGCGTTTAATTCATACCATTGTATCACTTCCTGGCATTCATCTGTTGCTTAAAATCCGCTGAAGAGAAATGGACCAGCATGGCGAAGGAAATCAGAAACTTGCCATTAGAAGACTAATATCCTCGAATCTACTCAACTCTCTCCAAACGTGTTAAAACCATGCGCGGACCTCATGTGTTCTCTCTTTCCAGTCGTCGAACAATCAGTTGCATCTGATACTAGATAGCGCCATAGAAAATCCAGGAATCCCGCGACGAGGCACCTGCGCTTCACTTACCACAATCCATGTAGAATTCGTGATGGAATATGAGTGCCCACTACAGATTCCTGAGTTATCCCTTTTCTCAACAATTGACAACAAACCCTGAACCCAAACTAACAAACAAACTAACAAACAAACAAACGAATAAATAAATAAATAAATAAATAAATAGGTAACTAAATAAATAAATAGATAAGTAAATAGATAAGGAAATGGATAGATAAGGAAATGGATAGATAAGGAAATGGATAGATAAGGAAATGGATAGATAAGGAAATGGATAGATAAGGAAATGGATAGATAAGGAAATATATAAGTAAATAAGAAAACACATCGGCTTGCAATTTACGTTGACACCATATACACTTTTTGAGATTAGCGAAATACTAGCGCTTTCTTCATGTACAGTTCTTGTGAATGGGAAAAAATATCAATTTTATGTAAAGAACAGAGTTAAAGATTATTACTTTTAAAGTAATTGATTCAAAATTTTAATAAAATACTATAATTTTCTTTCATTTTATTTTATTGTACATTGCTACTAGATTATTTTTTGTACCACTTTTTGTAGTATTGATGGTAACATGTCGTTGAATTCACTTTTATTAGTAGGCAGCAGATTTCAATGACATAAAACGTCGCAAAAAAGGTCAATAAAATGTTGTTAAAATGTTTTTACAATGCCCTAAAAGTAAAGAAAGATGACTTAAAAATTTGTTGAAAACACGTTCAGATGAACAATTCAGTGTTACTTGGGTTACATTGGGTATGTTACTGATATAATCGAGTGGGTGTCGATCCTTTAGTTCAAGTGAACACAGCATACAAACTTTTGGTTTGGAAAGGTTTACCAGGAAATCTGTGTTTAGTTATTGCGAAATCGGCCGAACCGACAGCGGCGTTTACAGGAATCACAGGAACTTTAGTTTACATACTTACAACGGCTTACACATTACGATTTACGAGCGAAGCAATCGAATAGGAAAGTCATAAATTCTATGGAGAATTCGATGCATCTAGTAAATATTATTTGAAGCAAGTACCATTAAAATGATGGTAAAATCGATAAAATCAGCGAAAAATTGTTGAAAAATTATAGTAAAACTAAAAAAATTATTGGTCGACTTATTGGTCGAAATCCACGAAAAAGACAAAAATATGATACACACAAATAGGTCATTTCCTTTTGCCGGAGCAGTACCCTAACAAACGGATCACGGACCGCGCGAGATCTTTCCTTCCTCTTCCTTGTCCTATCCTCTCCCCTTACACACACACTTACACTACATTCATTACACTACCACATATTCCAGGAGACTGGTCGGGAGCTTAGATCTCGTCCCAGCTGGGGCGTTGCCCCGCTGGTGGGGGAGTCCTGGTTGGGGGGAAACCCCGCTAGCCGATGGTAGGTCGGCGCCGGATCTCGATATCCAGTGGGGGAAGATCACTATCTCCCGAGGAAAAACGATGCACTACACTTACGGGACTAATGACCTAAGCTGTTGACGCGCCCAGAATCACTAATCAACCAACCAACTTCCCAACCAACCAGGCTTCGTGAGCGTCTTCAGACGTGCGACGACTAACACAGTCTGCGCCCGCAAATGTCGTTCCAGTTAGAGCGAGGATAAAAGGATTCGTGCAGTACAGTGGTATGGTAGATGTTGTTCAAGTAATTGTTGTGTCTTGGTTTATGAATTGTGGGAATTCTGATTAGGTGTTGTTGACGTCCTTGTAAAAAGAAATAAAAGAGGTCATCCTCGTCAACATAGCACTCTTACTGAGACGGCCGGCCTTCGACGGCCCCGCCACCATCACCAGTCCACAATGCACAGAAAAGAAAACGCAAATAAATCACAAACAAAATACACGTTTGCTTTTAACTACTATTAACAGACACATCCAAATTCCAATCACAAATCACATGTTCTCCAAATTACTATTAACAGATACATCAAAATTCCAATCACGATCACATCTTCAAACCTAATCTAATTCCTAATCCTCTATCATTACTCCAAATCACTCGAACCACATATTTCATAAATTGAAATTAAGGGAGTAGGAGTGGCCTCGCTCGTTTTAAGGCTAATGCTAAGTTAGCTATTTAAAAAATATCAAAACTCTCTTGTAAAGCACTAATCCGCTGTATGAGATAATTGTTTAATAAAAAAATATATGGTAATGGAGGGAAAGGGATTCCGAAGCTGCAGAAAACCTTTACATATTGAATTTTTAACAAATAAATCCAAGTACAGTTTTTAATTGTATTTGACTTACTAGCTCTGGGATCGCTTTTGGAAAGTAATTTAATTAATAAAAAAATTAGGAGTTCACCCTATTTTACCGGCGTTTCGGCGTTGCATGCCTCAGAAAGTGCAAAAGACGTTTCTAGGCCCCGGCCATGGAGCGCAGCGCTCTCGGGGTTCTTCCGTGGGCGTGCGGGTGTCAGGGCGGAGTCCCCGCGCCTCCATCCCATCGGGGGCAGTGGAACGGCGACGGCGGTGGCGGCGCCGCGTGCAGGCGCTATCGAACGCTCGCGTTACTCGCCTCCGCCCACGGTCGATGGCTGCTCCGCCCGCCCGCCCGCCAGCCCGCCCATCGCCCGCCCGCCAGCCCGCCCATCGCCCGCCCGCCAGCCCGCCCATCGCCCGCCCATCGCCCGCCCATCGCCCGCCCGCCCGCCCGCCCGCCCGCTCGCCCACTCACGCCCGCCCGCCCGCTCATCGCCCGCCCGCCCGCCTGCCCATTGCCCGCCCGCCCATCGGCCGCCCACTCGCCCATCGCCCGCCCGCCCATCGCCCGCTTGCCTATCGCCCGCCCATCACCCGCCCATCACCCGCCCATCACCCGCCCATCGCCCGCCCATCGCCCGCCCATCGCCCGCCCATCGCCCGCCCATCGCCCGCCCATCGCCCGCCCATCGCCCGTCCATCGCCCGCCCGTCTGCTCGCCTGCCCATTGCCCGCCCGACCATCGGCCGCCCGCTCGCCCATCGCCCGCTCGCCCCTCGCCCGCCCATCGCCCGCCCATCGCCTGCCCATCGCCCGCTTGCCGGGCCATCGCCCGCTTGCCTGGCCATCGCCCGCCTGTCTGCCCATCGCCCCGCCCGCTCACCCCACCGACCCCCATCGACCACCCCACCGACCCTCATCGCCCAAACACCCGCCCACCCCCATCCCTCATCGCCGTCCCGCCCGCCCGCCACCATCGCCCGTCCGCCTCCGTCGCCCGTCCGCCGCCGCCGCTCGCCCGCCACCAACTCCCGCACGCCACCGTCGCCCGCCCGAATTTGCCTCCGTCAGCCGTTACTTTTGCACGTCCGACGGGCTCTCTGCTCAAAGAGAATCGATTGCCAGGCGCTGCAGTGAGAGGGGGTGTTCCAACAGAAGGAAAGACGGAATGTGAAGGTAGCAAAATTTTACGGATTTGTCGGGCTGAAAAAATAAAGTTCTGCTGGTAAAATATTTTTTTCGATTTTTTAAACATTTGCTTAAAATCATGGAGACGTGATAAGTTGCATCGATGCTGCTCATAGATCTAGGCGAGGGTACAACAATGCCTTGGTCAGTGGGGAGGAGGTATAGGATGTGTGACACTCAAACTGTGGTTGAACTCAAAACCAGAAATTTTTAAATTTTAATTTACTTTTTTAAATTTTAAATTGCTATTTTTTAGTTAGATAAGAACGTAAGTTTCCCTTAATTTAATAGACAAAGTCCAGAACGTTTTGGATCAAGGATAGGCCTTCTTACCTTCTCGAAATGCGAATCTCTAAGAGACTAGTATGCATTTCTCCTGTGATATCCCCTTTCTTCTTTCTTATGGTGCAACGAGAGTTGAAAACGTTGTTGAGTAAGTGATGCACAATTACTCTTCTTGCGGTAATATACAGATAGTGAAAGGGCGAATGTAGCTCTTATGACTATGACCAAAGAAATTGACGAAATTATATTGCAAATCAGAAAATAAATAAATTTGATTCTTAATATTTTCAGACTGCCTTGCCTTAATTCACACACAGACTCAATCTTGTGTGAATTCTTATTAGAGAGCGAGAACTCTTATTAACAAGTTTATTTTCTCGGAATTTTGCTTCTGGTCAAATTTGAACTTACGAACTTTTTATCTTCGGCTAATTAATTACCAAGAGCATGCGTGATATTCAGTCATTAATGTTTTTTTCCTGGGGTTTCTTCCAGGTTGTTCTTCTTAGCCTGGTAGTTCTTGGAACCACATTCATGCGGGCAATTATGGACTGTAAAATTACATTGATAAACGGAATTATGTCCTCTTTGTATTTTCTTTCCGTGTGCAACATTCATTCAAATATATGCTTCAGTGATGTCGCGAAACAATCATGCTCACTACTTGTGTGATGTACGGGAATTTCTCTATTGACAACGAAAAGAGTGAAGAGCAAAATGAATAGTTTTGCATAGAAGAAGAAACATTCCCATGGGAATATATTATTAGATACCCTAAACTCTGTACATTGGTTTTCATACATTAACCTAATGTCCTAATGACTAGAGTAATTTTATCAACAAACATGAAAGCACCAGAGAAGTGGTTTAAGTATCAAATTTAGTTCGTTCGTCAACAGCCGTCAAATCAATCGACAAGCAAAGTAGTATCTAACCCGACGAATCTTAAATTTAACTATTCAGTATTAAATTTATATATATTCTGCATACAAGATTCATAAGTTTGGAGTTTTAAGAAAAAAAGAAATGTACAAATTCTGCTAGTATTTTTGCTATATCTTTCGAAACGCGGAAAATGTTCCTTTTGCGTGCTAGACCTGAGCGGCGGACAAATGATGATAGCAGAAGTCGATGGTTGGCTGATATGCCTTCGTGCGCAGTCAAAACGATCTGGTAAGAACCCTTCGCTGTAGAGGACGTTCAGTGCAGGAAACGACGTTGAGGGAAGCGGAGAGAACACTTGGAACGTTCTGCCTTCGTTCTCGTACGTTCTTGAACCCCCGATCTCAAGTGGGAAACTAGAGATTTACTGTCGACTCCGGTTATAATGAACTCTGATATAGTGAACCCTTGGTTAAAGTCAACTTTGGTCATTGGTCCCGTTTCACTTACATTACAAATAAGCATAAGAAGATTCTGTTATAGTGAACCTGAACCTCGGCTATCGTGACCCTAGGAAATACAACGTCGTGGAAGAATTGGATTTCGGATGCTATTAGACGATTGAAAGGGCCTTTGGAGAGTGGGACAGTGTTCCAACAGTGGAAAGGCATTGAAAGGTGTCAAGACTACATTACGACCCATAGAAATATATGATAATGCAGAATCAAGTGTGGAGAGATGATGAACTTAGGCTGGAGAAGAATATAGAAATGAAAAATGTACGAAGCAAACAATTGAAAATAATTTATTTCTTGAAGGATTTTTGTTAGTGAATTTTCATGTATATTAATAAAATTAATTAGTGTGGAAAAATTCTATTTAATTTTGACATCATTGGATATAGTGAACCTCGGAAATAGTGAACCAAACATGTGAGTCCCCAGAAGTTCACTATAATCGGAGTTGACTGTATTTGTTAAGAGACAAATGTTAAGACATGCCTCAGGTACGTACTTACTTCTGCATTATGAGGTTAGGTCTTCCTGGTATGTTCCTGTATACAGGACAGGATCAGGATGTCTATCAATCATTTTCAGAAGAGTGAATATTAATATTTGTGGACTAAAATTACTCCAAAGTCAATTTTTAAATTGTAGATATTGAAATATTGCGTAGACGAATCTGTATATTATTAAATTGTAAACATCCTCTCCAAAAATACGTTCTACCAGAAGCTTAAATATGAAATGCAGAGAAAATATATTCGGATCAACTGAACACTTCTTTGAAACTGTTTTATAACTTATTTAAACTATTAAATATATTAAGAGAATTTTCGAAAGAACCAGCAAGAATATTTTTAATGATTTCATTTAATGTTATTAAAACGTTTCTTAGAAATAAATTTTAAAAAGAAATTTGTCTACAACATGTTGAAAATTGAGTCCTTATGAAGAAAACTTCGCCAATAATATTCATAATCGCAGTTCAGGGACAAGACTGGACAAAAATACCTTTAGACCCCTTTTTTCGAAAAGTGGCAGCAAACAATTTTGCAAGAAGACTTGTGCTTCCACGAGTAATATGGTGACCCATTGTAAAGGATTTTTAAATTTATATTAAATGCACAATAAAATGTGTATTCATCATTGCCTCCTGTAACACGTTCATCGGAAGTAAATTATTACGTCACGAAGAAATTTAACTTCCCCCTTCTTCTATTTTGCCAATGTTGTATTTCTATTATGATTTTTTACATTTTTTTTTCTTCGTGATGAAATAAGTAGAAGAAGCACCTTCGAGATTAAAACCCTGTCCTGTATCCTCGAAGTTACTTATGTCATGGAACAGGACCTTCCAACACAAGTTGAAGCGGTTGAAAATATTCGCCTAGATTATATTGTTCTCGGCCAAACACCTGCGTGCTGCCAACTTGACTGCTTGCACGGGAGGGCTCCCTTTTCATGCAGAAACACGACTACATTTCCGGTGCGTCACGCCTACTGGGCCTTGGACAATGAGTGTCCACAGCGGCGCGTATTGGCAGGTCACGACACAATGTCGGGTAAGGTGCGTGTGCTGAGCGTGGAGCGTGGAACAGCTAACACGCTCGCAAGTGATGGGCAATGTCGAACATAATTCGATTCTAGGATCATTGCCATGTCGTGCTCTGTGGATGAACGTATTAGAAAGTGATGCTAGTTTGTTAGAAACGATAAATTTTGTGTATATGTTAGCCTTAAGAATTATTAATATGAATATTTTTCTAATTTAGTTTCAAATTATGAACAATACTACGATTTTTAGGCAAATACATGTTTTAGCTTTCGATGTAGACACTCGAAATTAATTATGAATACATTTCACGACCTTACATTCTGAAGGAACCACATTTACACTACCTGCGCACTTGAGTGTGTGACCGGTGGCTTCACTTGCGGGTCTTTCATCCCCCAGAATGCGGGTTCGAGTCCGGGCAAAGTACGTGGATTTTTGAAGGGTAAGAAAAATCCACACAATCCAGTACAATTCATATTTCTGGCATATGGAAGGACTCTGGCTAAGTCTCGGCAAAATTAAATTCTCAGATAATTCAAGTAAGTGGATAAATGGATTTATGAGCCCATTATTTTTTACGCTTCTCGGCCGCTAATATCGGAGTTTAACTTTACTGGCAAAGCAGGGAGCGTTGGAGGTACCCCATGAATGATTCCCCAAATGCCGGGCACTACAAAGGTTCACAGGAGCTAAAAATGATTATTTCAGCATTACAGCCTAAAACCTCTATTCGTCCTGCAAAAGCTTATCAGATCTATTCCGAGTGTAAGTAAAGCGGCGGAAAACAAACTTAAAAGCGTTCGTAAAGAGAATACTTAACTGAGGATGAAATCTATATTAAATAAATGTTCCGAATTGCTCTGTCTGCTCTCTGCATGAAACGAGAGGCATCTAATATAGTCTACAAATCCAACGTCAAAACGCCTTCTGAAATAAATTATTCTCTGAGAATAAAATGATTCTGCGGGAAAAAACTCATAGCTGTTTTATAACTTTCACTTCTGTGTTTATTTTTAATATTTTACATTCGAACTTCCAGTACAACCAATTGAGTGCAATGAAAAGTACTTTTCATGTTATTTTCATGGCGAACTGCCTAATTAAGAAATTGTGCTGTGTGACTTATTTTCTCTTTTTTCAAATCTATTTTAAGCGTCTAAAATATATTTTAGAGCCTAAAATACCGATATCTAGTTATGAATTTTGAAAATTATACTTCTAAAAATTCGAACTCCCGGAGGAATTGAATACTAATTACGAATGATTTAACTGTAACAGTCAGCGCTGACGCACGTGGGCAAAAGTCATGGGGGTTAAATTGTTGGGAAACGGTTTAAGTTATAGGTAGTGTAATGTATTATAGAAGATTTAATTGTAACAAAAGAAGGACCTATGTTAGAATATTTTACAAAATATTTCATGGTGACAAGAAAGTAGTAAGTAGGTAATAATGATTTTGGTGTTTATTATCAAAATTTGAAATTCGTAAAGTACCAGAGCTCAATCGTTGAAGTTCTACATGATTGACCCTATTGAACTGGTTTCAAAGCTGAAGTATTCAACTTAAAGTTTGCGGGCAAAGTAATATTTGAATACATTTCTATTGATTTTTTGTGGATTATCACATGACGAAGAAAAATATCAATTGTGCTCTCCGCGGAAAATCCGGGTCCGGGTCCGCAGAAAGAAGTGAGTTTTAGTCCACACAAACGGCTCAAAGTCTGTTGTGGTTTGTTGTATATTATTGGCTTCAGTGAAGCAGCATTCAGAAGTAAAAGGTTATTCCTCATCACCAAACAAATTGCTGATATGTAAAAAATATCCTTCAATAATATTTACAAATTTTTCCTGAGTTAGTGTAATTCTGGGTAGGGATAAAAAGAAGTAAAATTTTATTTCAAATATAGGACTTCATTTCTTCTGGCAGTTAATTAATGTCTCTTCAGAAACATTAGCGCCAGTTTCTTCGGTTTCTACTGTGCGTTCAAGGAATTCATTTCATTGCTATTTAGTATTGTGTAGGTTTAAGGATTTCAGATACTAAATAGTACCCGAATGCACTTTGTACCACTTCTCCAACTTTGCTATTTTGTTATTTTAAATTACATTTTCAGGCGAATATGTCGTGTAATATATTCAAATAATGGATATTTTGTATTCCATTAAATTGATAATTAGTCATTTATGGCACATACTTTTTAAAGTAGATATGATTTATTCAAGAGCGAAGGCCTATCTAGGTTTTCAGGCGCCAGTGTCTGGATACTTCAAACTAGGGTTGTTATTATTTGTTTTAGTGGGTATACTCTAAGTAGCACCCCTGATGAGTGACGTTCATGGCACGTGCCATGTGTGTCATACCGTAGATACGCCTGTGTTCAAGAGAATCGTTGTTTTAAACGCAGGAGAAAAAAATTACTGGGTTACCAGTTAGTAAGGAGTCCCATCATAATTGGATGCAGAGGCAAGGTATCTCAATCCCGAAGATTTAAAAGAATGTCCCGCTGGAACTTTGAAATATTGGGATCTTAATGATCTTTGAAGATAATTAGATTTTCAAGGCTACCAGTGGCCAAATATTCTTCCAACGTTCTAAACGAGACTAAATGCAGTTGTAAATATTAACATACGTTAATTAATTCACAGAAAAAGTTTCGGTGTATTTAGTTTGTTAAAAAAATCAGTATCCACAAGTTAAGTAGCAAGAAAAACACATTTAATCTAAGAGTTGAAAATTGATTACCACAAAATTATTGATGTGTGCCCTATGGGTGTATTACTGGTTGTTTTTTTAATGAAATGTTTAATGAAATGAAATGTTTTTTCTAATGAAAGATGACGAGGATTATATGATCATGTAGTTGGCGATCTGTCATTGCCTTCCTCGTCACAATCACAAGGGACATGCTGTAAACTAGAGTTCGAATCCGCATTGGTTCCCTGCATTGCGACTTCCACCGCAAACTACTGCCCCCCTGGGGGTTGGCGATAAACAGACCTCTTCTTGAAATTGAAGTAAAGCTTTGTATCCTCCACCAGCAGTAGCGTTTCGCCTAAACCAAACGTCTCGTATGTTTTTGTTCCAGAGGCGCTGGCGAACCCTCCGCTCGCCACCACGCTCTCCCCGGACAGCATGGCGGCCGGCGGCGCGGGCGGCAGCGGTGGCGGTGGCGGCGGTGGCGGCGGCAGCGGGGGTGGGGGTGGGGGCGGCGGCGGGGGCGGGGGCGGGGGCGGCACCAGCCACGCCGCCGGCCACTCCCACGGCCATCGCCGCCAGGAGTCCATGTACGCCATGACCGGCCTGTACTCGGAGACGGCGTCCGTGGACGATGATTTGGGCGACTCCAACGCCACCGTGACGACGACGGCGAGCGGCGCGGGCGCGGGGCCCACCACGTCCGGCGCCTGCTGCCACGAGGCCGCCGGCATCAAGTGCCACAGCCGCAACCCGTCCTCCGGCATCATGGACAGGTAATAATAATCACAATAATAATAATAATAATAATAATAATAATAATAATGGGAATAATAAATAATGATAATAATCAATAATAATAACCAATAATAATAATCACAATAATAAATAATAACAATGTATTTGGCATTATTGGGTCGGTAGATCGACTTCGCCGGCCAGCAACCGGTGTCCCCCTTGCCTGGGCCTAGTTGAATTCCTATGCATGGGGGAAAGAAAGACATGAGGCGAACTTGATGTATTCTCTTCATCGTAACTAGCAAGATCCGCCTGCTTGAGTTTTTCTTCGCTATAGAAACTGAGACGATTATCATAGGAAAGCTGCAACTCTTGCCACAACATTTTGCCTCGATGGGAACGCGAACCCCGCAACGACAGCACGGGAAGCTCGTACGCTGCCAATGAGCCATCCCAGAGGCAATAATAATAACAATAACATTATTATTATTATTATTATTATTATTATTATTATTATTATTATTATTATTATTGGTCGCGAATTGGCCATCCTAGAGCCACGTGAACGCGCCATTTGCACATACAGAGGTCCAATTATATTCTCCCAGGGGCAAGTGCACGTCACCTTTTTGGGTGGGGGAGAGGGGATAAACACTTTTGTGTCGAACAATTTTTACACCCCAGGGTTGTTAGCAAGAGATGGTGATGAAGGGTGAATGGACAATCACAAACATACAAACACAAACACCCACAACCACGCCCGAGGCGAGACTCAGACCCGCGATCCTTCCGTCCGAGATCGCCACGGCACTACTGCCTTAGCGATCTTGGCTATCCAGATCGACATAAAAATAATAAAAATTAATAATAATAACAATAATAATAATAATAATAATAATAATAATAAATGACACAAATAAACATCTTGCTTGCTGGAGGCAGCCATGACACCAAGGAACTGAGGATCACAGGAATTTTTCACGGAGATAGCCTTAGCCCCTTATGGTTCTCCCTATCTGTAAACCCTCGCAGCATAATCTCAAGAGATTCGGGAATGGAATAAGATATCTCCAAAAATCCCCAAACGTACTGGACGATTTCAGTTGTACCCCAGAGATAAAAACCAGCTTACTCGTACCTCGTTCCCCGAACTTGCAAAGTCCTTCAATGACTCTGTATGGAGTTTTGCAAAGATAAATGCTTTGCAAAACGGTAGGTCGGCGCCGGATCTCGCCATCCAGCAACTCGCTCTTTCTCTCTCTCTCTCTCTCTCTCTCTCTCTCTCTCTCTGACTCTGTCTCTCTCTCTCTGACTCTCTCTGTCTCTCTCTCTCTCTGACTCTCTCTGTCTCTCTATCTCTCTCTCTCTCTCTCTGACTCTCTCTGTCTCTCTCTCTGTCTCTCTCTCTCTGTCTCTCTCTGACTCTCTCTCTCTGACTCTCTCTGTCTCTCTCTCTCTGACTCTCTCTGTCTCTCTCTCTCTCTGACTCTGTCTCTCTCTCTGTCTCTCACTCTCTGTTTCTCACTCTCTGTTTCTCACTCTCTCTGTCTCTCTCTGTCGCTCTCGCGCTCACGCTCTCTCATTTGGATCATTATGCTGCGTTGCTCTTAAAAACTGGTTACTCACACTCGAAAGGGTCTTGATGTGTAAGATATCGAGACACTGAGTGCAGGGTTGGGCAAATTATTTTAAATTTTGAATTTAAATACTTCGCCAAATACTTTGTAGATTTGAATTTAAATAATGCGCAAAATACATTAGTTATTGACTTGCAAAATACATACGTATTTCAAATAACTTGAAATGCTAAAAGAACAGTAAATACAATTTTGTATTATATCTTTTCTATAGTAACAATATATTGCAATTATGAATTTATTGTAAATTAAAATAAATTAAACACACAAATAAATTAATCACACAAATGTATGAACAACTATAATATTTATGTATTGTTAATGTAATCAAATCAAAAGAATCATCGAAAGTGAACGAAAAAATTCAGATATATTTGGTTTAATTGTTCCACGAAATTTGGAATGAAAGTAAAAATAAGATCAAGGAATTGTCCTTTTGTTAATGTATTTTCAGTATTTTTTTAAATACATATGTTTATGCACTTAAAGATATATCCAAATTACATGTCCAAAAAACTAAAAAAATAGTTTTTCAAATACAGAATGCATTTATAATACGAATTTAAGTTCCAATTACTTAAATACTGCCCAACCCTAAGTGGAAATGATGATGTCGATGCTCAATAGCAATAATTATGTAAATACAGCATTGTTACCTGTATTTTATATTTTCTCATATCCTTTATCAGTTCATATCCCAAATGTTGTAACTCCATCTAGGCCAATACACCAAGTCTTCAACAGGACAAGATTAATCAGTATTGTCAATACGAGTTAAAACAAAACCTTTCTAAACACACGTATGTAAAAAATGAACTGGTATTGTTGAATTTTCTATAAAAGCACTAGGAAAACATTAAATATCTCGAATCGAGAAAAATAAGTTGCCCCACTTGCGCTTCAAGAGGCTGAACTGTGCCTTCATGAAATAACAAACAGTTCGCTTAGTCCATCTCGCACCATTCTCGTGAGTTTGCTTCCCTTTCTTGGAATCTTGTTTAGGAGCGCGCCACGTGCTCCAAACCGATCGGAAAGTCTTTCACTTCTTCTTCGGACAACCATGCTCTTTAAGTTTCTACAGGATACGAATTGCATCTTTAAGTCTAATGTGCGTATGCCTATGCGTTCGGTTCGATGAGGACGTAAAATTAATTTATATGGAAAGAGAATGAGTCATTGGTATGATTGATATTAGCTGAGGTGAAAAAAGTTTTCCGAGACCCTTTGCTTTCTTATTTTTTGTAGTGTGAGAATTTTGACACCGCATCTCCCATTTTACTAAGGGTTTATTTTTTACAGGATGTCTATCAGCATAAAGGGAAGATAGGTGGTAAAATCGGACTCTTTGAGACACGGTTAAGACTTGGGTGTGTGTCTAACAGACAGACGTCTTATTTAATAGTTGACGTCAACGGGGGTAGGGATGGGAGGTCAACGACACCCAAGGGTCATTTGTGGTTCTTATCTTTGTGCAGGTAAGGGGTTATTGTTTCATCGTTTAGGACTTTTACCATTAGAAACTTACTGAAGCCTTAGGATAGTTTATTTTATTGATTGTTTACAAAAAGAAAGAAAGAAAAAATCGAAACCATCGGCCATGCTTAATCGTGGAAACAGAAGCGCTCTCTTAGAGCCATGCCAGACCCTAAACCCATTGCGATATTAATTTAGTGTCTGTCGATGTGAATAAGTTATGCATTTGTAACACGTGAATTTTGAATTAGTTCTTAAACAAGACGTGGCTTGTGTCCTTGCTGAAAGGACCGGAAGAATAGAAAATATTCAAATTATTCACTTCCTTGGAATACCTAAAAAAACTTAAAATATTTAAACATAAACATTCCGAAACTGGAGCTAATTTAATTCTAAATACAAGAATCATGAGTTTTTAAGAACATAAAATATTCCTTCAAATATATTGCAATTTATATTGGGACCCACTATTGCCGCCCCTTTTTTTAGGGTACCGAAATCTGCATTGATATGATTTTTTGAATTAAAAAAAAATATCGATGTGTGTTTCATTTATTCTCGTAGAAAACGTGGAAACAATGTTTTTTCTCTAATTTGCTGTTAATTGCTAAAATACTAAAGACGTGGAATTGTAGTTTAGTCATGATTATTTCACTTTTGATTTCTTTTGAGGCGATCTAAAAAATATACTATACTAGTAATTGTCTTCATATTTGTACCAATACTATGGTCGTGAAGTGATGTCTTTTTCAATTTATTTTAGGATGAAATTTATTCAGACGAGATAACAATACATGGACAGTTGTGAATAAAGGTTATCGAAAACATTGTTTTGTGTTTTTAAAAAAATGCTTGCTGGTTACCCTGCCGCAGATAGTTACGTCATTCCACATATATTGTAAGTTTTCTCCTCGCGTGTTGCTGCTAGGTCCCGAAACAGAGTATAAAAGGTGGCCCCTGCGGCGGCAGCTACGCAACCCGCGAAGCGCATACGCTTTACCAGCCAATAACTTCAGTGTCACTATTTTATTAGTGTGCCGCGATCGTGGAAAATTCTGCTCGGCCGACGGACCCTCAATCGCCGGGGAACGGTGCGCTGAACTCCCTGGGAACGCTGCTCGAGGTCTCGCCCTGCAAAAGGCATGCTGTTCACTCGTGTTGAATAGTCGGCTTGTGATGTCTCGCTCGAAGTTCACTCTCAAATAGAAAGAGTATGTGTATGACACAGTGGCGGCTGATGCCCCAACAGACTGGAGGTTGCACCTCCATCGAATGACGGAAATGTAATTTCCAAAATTCAAAATATGAATATACAATAAAAATGTAAGCAATTCAAGCCAATTAAAACTAAGTGCAATAAGAGTCTATATTGAAACAATTATTACATAATTTTATGTGTCGTGTCCGCGTAAAGCATATACATATCCCATGCACGTGCTTCTGGCTTTTATTTCCATTGGGCATTTAAGTTAGACTTCAGCACATTGCAACAAGCACTGTTGCTTCGAAACGTTCCACACAAATAATATTATTTCATTTCGAAAACTTCACTACCCTGGTCTATTTGGCAATAATGAAAGATCCTCGACACACATTCGTATTCACAAGAACGTTCGCAAACCGCTAGCCAGCTGTAGCCACACTGGCTTTTGCGAGACACTAAGGGCCTTCCATCCAGATCGACCACCTTTACACAAAGAACTCATCAAATGTACGTTTTGAATCAACAAACCTAATATCAAATGAAAACAAATTCTCCAACTATCATAAACAATGCACTGAATAACGTCAATAATTGACTGAACTTGTGTACTTTCAATAACAATCGAAATTCATAAAACTACGTTGCAGTGAGTCAGACGAAGACAGAATATGGGTATTCCCCTGAGACTCGCTCCGTCGCCGCACAACGCTGGACAGCGCCACCAAAAGGCCGTATGTTCCCCGTATTAAATCGACGTATCAAAGAGTAAAATTCAGCAAATCCAGTAATACAGACAAGAGCCAAGAGCCTAGTGTAATTCCTGGCAAGGCACCAGACACCGGACAGAGCGCCAGATGGACGCTCTCTGGTTTCAGAATGATTTCATATGCATCGATATTGCTGCAATATCTTGAATATTGAATGCCATTAAAAGTAAAATATACATTCCTAAGATATTATGAGATCTTCATTTTCTGGGGATTGTGCAACCGTGCACCATAAGCACGAGCCGCCACTGGTATGACACATACATAAAATGTGCCAAACCATTACATGCATCGTATCCTGGAGCCATTCTTTCAAATGTTGACAAATGAACGTATGTACGGTCATTTTCAACAGGACTCTGCAACCGCACACACAATGCTTCAGTTTCCTTAAGAGTGGACCTGGCGTTTATGGATACAGAATTATTACACGTGGTTTGTGGCCTGCATGCTCTCCTGATCTGACTGCGTGCGATTTCTTTGGGGATTTCTGAAAGATCGCATATACGCGACAAGTCCCCATACAAGCCATTACAAACCGACTATTCAGCAAGAATGGAAAGCATGTCTTTTGCTAGTCGAGACCTACAAATCCAGCGTTCCCAGAGGAGTTCAGCGCAGTATTTCCCGGCGAGAGAGGGCCCATCGGCCGAGCAGAATTTTCCACGATCGCAGCACCCTAATAAAATAGTCACTCTGTAAAATACGAAGGTTAGTCAAAAAGTAATACCTCTTTTTTCTACTTAAATAAAATTTAAGAGGAAAAAATTGAATTTACCACTATTCCTCATACCTTCTTCTACAATCCGCCGCAGTAGTAACTTTCTGTATGAACATGTCGCAGCATAGCAGTCGTTTGAAAAATGGCGGGCATTGGTGTTCGTAAGAGACTGGGTTGTGTGATTGCATTATTGAATGCAGAAGGTAAAATGTGGCAGATGAATTGTCTCATTACCTCCCTCACTTCATCACGAATCGGTCACCACGAATGATGTCATGGACTTGTTGAATGTTTCGTGGAATGACAGCAGTCGCCGACCTGCCGCTCCGCTTTTCGTCAGCCAACGGTGTTTGCCCTTCAGCTTCGTTACAGCGACGAAGTGTAACAGTGCAGATATCCACTGTTGCATCACCGTACACATTTTTCAATCTTTCCTGAATGCGAATAGGCATTTCACCTTCTGTTTTCAGGAATTCAATCACACAACGAAGTCTCGTACAAACATCGATGATGTTCTTTTTGCAAACGACTGCTGTGCTGTCACATGTTGACGCAGGAAGTTACTACTGCGTAGAGTGTAGGTTTGAGGAATAGTGCCAAATTCAATTTTTTCACTTAACTAATTTTATGTTAGTAGAAAAATAGGAAGGCTTTACTTTCTGACTGACCTACGTACCTACATACAATCAAAATTGAATTTCCATCCCTCCACATCCCATCACATTTTGCCGTCACAAAAAGACCTCAACAAGAACAAACCATTTTTTCATGTTGGATCGCGGCGGCGCTTAACCTAGGCGTTGTGGTCGTGTAACAACGCGCACTTCGCCCTTGGCGGGAGGGGGAATGAGAGCGCTCATCTTAAGCCGTCACTACGACGGTCTTCAGGCTTGTGAGATCCATTACCACTCGTTCGCTTTATCTAGCTTTGCCCTATTCAACTGTCGTAACATCTGCGAAAAATACATTTGCATGTAAGAGCTTCGCGATTTGTAACCTTACTTTTCGGATATCCCTTGTAATTCAGCCATTGTTTCTCCTTGAATGTAACATTCAACACCCGTATTTATCGTAAGTATATCCTGCGATTTTCTTAAAAACGAAATGTTGAACAGTAAACTTTAGCAGAGTAATTCTTTCAGGTAGAATAGAGAAATTAAGTTGAAGAATGTCCCCGTTTTGAACTGATGTTTTACTGTAGTCATCAAAATTAATTCAATTGACTTGTAGAGTGGCCCTGAATAGTCAGAGAACTGACGGTGAAATTGAGATAGGCAGATGTGCGGGCCCGACTCTAAATTAGGAAGTCACTAGCTCGTAGGAAATGTCAGCCTAGGATTTCTATGCAGCCTTCTCATTGTGGGGTCTTAAGTTTAATTCCCTCCCAGTCGTGTTTGTTTCTCGTCCAGTGGCAGAGATGCGTCACCGTAGCCCCGACTGCGAGAAGGTGCATTCCCCCCCTCAAAAAAACATAATAAAATGTTTCAAACTAAAACTTTATTTTTTAAATTGTGAAGATTCTAAAATGATGTAATGTTCAGAAAAATAATGGATTTTTTTTAAATATACAGTCGTCTGATTTTTTTTGTGTAGTAAATCTGAAATTTATAGAGGGATAGTTCTTCGTTATACCTTCGTCCACTTTATATATTCTCAGCTATGTTCGAGTTAGGAGAGGGTTCGCTCTTCTAAATCGTACAACTCTAAATCTGCAAGTATCACTTTGGTCGAAATCTTCGTAGGACAAGGATAAAGTTTTACATTTTCGTATGTTATTTTAAACAGCTTGTATCTCATACATTTCATATTAATGGTTAAAACATTTCGTTTATGTTTTAATTTAATGAAATAGATTTTCGTATAACTTTTATTTAAATTGATGATTGATGAACTTTCGGAATGTTATGTATCATTTTTAATTTTCTGAATTAAGCTAACACCTACAATTTGGCTCCCTCCCCCTCCACTCTTCCTCCCTCTCTCCCTCCCTCCCCCTTTCTCCCACCACCCTCACTCTCCCTCCCCCTTTCTCCCACCACCCTCACTCTCCCTCCCCCTTTCTCCCACCACCCTCTCTCCCTCCCCCTTTCTCCCACCACCCTCTCTCTCCCTCCCCCTTTCTCCCACCACCCTCTCTCTCCCTCCCCCTTTCTCCCACCACCCTCTCCCTCTCTCTCCTCCTCCCTCCACCCTCTCTCCCCCTCCCTCCACCCTCTCTCCCCCTCCCTCCACCCTCTCTCCCGCTCTCTTCCTCCCTCCCTTCCCCCCTTCCTCCCTTCCTTCCTCTCTCTCACGCCCTTCATATCTTTCTTTTGTTCTTTCTTCCCTTTTTTAATTCAAGAGACACTTTTTAATACCTACCTTCAGTTAAATTATAATATATTTAAGTTCAAAATATTGAAGAAAGATCATTTCCCAAAATCCACTATATCCACACTATAGTATCTCCCAAATTTCTATTCCCCTCACATACGCTTTTTTTCCCTTCCTTTACATTCTCCTTCCTCCATCCCCCTTCCCTGGGACTGCACCCAGAATGATTCATTCCATAAAATACCGGGAGCGGTAGCTCAGTGCATCAACTGATGCACTGCAGCGCCTCTGACCGGGAGGTCCTACGTTCGAGTCCTGACGGCGGCAGGATTTTCGACACTAGCTTTTCAGCTAGGTCGAATTCAGTCGCTGTCTGGAGGAGAATTCTAGCGGCGGGCTGCTCTGATCGGTAGTTTTCCGTGGTTTCTCCGATCAACACCAGCCGAATGCCGGAGAACCCTACCAAACGGGCCACGGACCGCGCGCGATCTATCCTTCCTCTTCCTTGTCCTATCCTCTCCCCTTACACACACACTTACACTAACATGCACTACACTGCCACATATTCCGGGAGACCGATCGGGAGCTTAGAGCTTGTCCCGGCTGGGGCGGTGCCCCGCTGGTGAGAGAGTCCTGGTTAGGGGGAAGCCCCACAAACCGACGGTAGGTCGGCGCCGGATCTCGCCATCCAGTGGGGGAAGATCACCACCATCTCCCGAGAAAAAACATGCACTACACTAACGGGACTAATGATCGAAGCAGTTGACGCGCCCGGAAACACAAAAAAAATCAATCAATCATTCCATAAAAAATTGTTATAGCAGTTAGCATGAGCTAGACGTAACTCTTGTAATCATAAAAATAAGTGGTACAGTATTGAAATTTGATAGATATTAACTTAAATTTTTTATTATATTAGATTTTTTATATTATTTAACAATCATTGTAGAATTTCTCAATGTTTATCTGTAAAATAATTTTGTATTTCAGAAGTGAAAGGGATTGTGGTCATTCATCTTATGCAGATCATGCTCCAGCCATTCTCTTGAGAGATTCCAAGGACTGTGGCATTTTAACTTGCCGACCTGCATTCCTGCAGAGATTTGCAGGAATAAAAGTGAGTTTGTTAATTTCATACCTCTTTGATGGCTTCTAACTGCCTTGGTAATGGTAAATCATTATTGTCACTAGAATAGAAAGTTTTCAAAGGGTGAATTACAGATGATGTGTGAACAAATGTTATAAGAATGTATATGGACTGCCAAATGTTGAAAAGCCATGATAATCAATACTTTTCTATAAAATACCTATGTACATTCTATTTACTATTTTATTCCTCTTCATAATCACCGTATGTTTGTCAAACAGTTCTGTCTGCTTTGCAAGGCCCATAGGAATGTTGGAGGTAAGGCAATGATAATCAATGGACTTGGAACCATAAGTTGCTTAGTTATTCTGGTAGCCTCTTTAAATCTGAATAAAGCATGAAGGCATATTGTTTAGAAATACATTGGCTGTCAAAACATACTGTTAGTGTATTCTTGTTTCTAAGCAGAATTCATACTTCAGTCTCCAGATTTTTTCAACTTTCAGAATATGTGCTGCATGAAACTTCATGTCATTTTGTTTCTTATAAACCTTTTTCATTCTATTTGCCAGTCTTCTGAAAAAATAGTTCATTTCTGCTTTCAGCAGTCTTCTCTGAATAGAAAATCTTTTCTGCCTACATGAAACATTGTTTCCCAAAGAGTTCAACTTGTTCATCATATTTCATTAATACTTATTATACATTCATTTGTTACAGGTTTTTGTGTTCCTGCTCTCCTTTTTGGTGACATTACAACAAGCTCTGAGCTCAGGATACATAAACTCGGTTATCACTACCATCGAGAAGAGGTTTGAGATCCCGTCCAGCCTCTCTGGGCTCATTGCGTCCTCTTATGAGATTGGCAATGTCATTACAGTGATATTTGTGAGCTATCTGGGCAGCAGGAGACATATCCCTGTCTGGATTGCAGTAGGTAAGTCAGAAATACCATTAGCATTACTTTTTATGTACAAGTAAATTGTGTTCCAATTCAATAACCTATTCCCAAAGCAATGCATTTCCAAGTAATTTACATATTGTTATTATTATTATTCATATGTAGACCCTATGAGACCCATATATTATTTCTTTGCCTTTTTTTGAGTTCATATTGCTTTGATCGTCCCGCAGTGGGTTCCTTTTCTTTCACTGAACCAAGTAGTCACTGGACCCAGTCTTCTTAGATTTCTCTGCCTGGCCATCTACTCAGTCAAAAGTGTTCTGCTTAAACCCTATTCTACTATGTACATCCAAGTTGTATTATAACAACCTTTTTCACTAGCAAAGGTAGTTTAGGGCATCAACTGTTGTCACTGCAGTGCCTCTGAATGGGAAGTCGTAGGGTTTGAGACCTGACGGTAATAGGATTTTCGACATAAGCTTCACAGCTAGGTCGAATTCAGCTGCTGTCGAGAAGAATTCTAGTGGCCGGCTGATTGGTAGTTTCCCATGGTTTTTCTGATCAACTCCAGGCGAATGCCAGAACAGAATCCTAACCAGCGAACCATGGACCGCGTGCAATCTGTCCTCCTTCCTCGATTTTTACTTCTTCTTGCTTGACCTTTCCTCACCTCTTGCTTAAACACACTTACACTCAGATGCACTATTGCGTTCGTCGGGAGAGCGTGTCCTGGTTGTCTTAGAGGGATCCACTGTCCGCGATAAAAACATGTACTGCACTTACAGCACTGGTGACCTTACCAGTTGGCGTGCCTGAAACACTTATCAGTCAACAACTCAAATCTTCCTGAAATCTGTCATCCACTCACATATTGTTTTATAATTGTAATAAAATATAAAGAAAATAATACATTTTTGTATGTGTGTTTACTTCAGATCCCATATATAAATAATGTTACTTTGGCTGTCTTCGATTTGAAATATACTCTGATTAATATTATATCTCAAGGTTTTCAAGATATTTTTATGTTCAAGAAATTAGCCTCTTGGTTTTATCCCTCATTATTATTATTTGCAGCAGGGAAAAAAAGGAAAGAAAAAAAAAGGCAATGTAAACATACTTTGAAAACATTTTCCATAAAGTCTAGAAAAAATTGTTGTTTCATTTTTCTTTGAAGATAAAGTTTATCATATGGAGTGTTACTTTAATAACGATACAACTCTACTTTTTTGAGAAATTGAGTTAACTCCATTTTCAGGTCCACATAAGTGTCACACATTTATTCTTCACATCATTTATTTATGAAAGTAATAGAACTCCAAGTTCATCCCTGGACTGTGGATGTCACAGCACATCACAATAAAAGTGAATCACAGGGAATTGCAGTCAATTTATTTTGACAGTGGTAAAACTCCAGTGGTACAACTATGTGGTTTTCTACAAGTCTCGTGTGGAGTGATTTTCGAGATATTTATAGCATCTGCAAAGATATGATAATAAAGAGCTTGATACAGATTTGGTAATAGGAACAACGATACTAATATAATTATATCACACATTTTTTATTTAACACAGAAATTAAACTTAGTGGGCTGTATGTTAAAAGATCTACAAAAGTCTGTAACAAGAAGGAAGAAAATGAATAAAATGGTGTCTGTAACTGGTTAAAAATTGGATTAGATTTGTCAAACAGGAGTCTTTTATAATTATGTACAAGCTGGGCTTGATTACTGGTGGAATGTGACGGAACGGCATTCCGGTACCTCAGGAATAATTATTAAATTATATTATTAATATGTAACTATTTCTATGAAATTAATAATTAATTTGGGGCATGTTCCTGGACCTAAAATTTTATAAATCAGACATTATGAACAAGTAAACCTTAAATCAAGATGTTGGTTTGTACACATGAAACTTCACTTCACACAAACCACCAGAGGATGAGAAAGAACTAAGGTTTAAAAACCTTAAATATCCCACTTCTACAACCACAGCAAATGAAAAAAAAAAAACAACAGGATATGCTTGATTTGTTTCCATTCATTTTGAGTGTTAATAACACTTATTTCACTGATCTACTCATAGGAACAGGACAATTTCAAGGAGATGAAGAAAACTGATTATGCCTCAACAGTTACATTAAATTAATATTTAATCTGTTTTAATTAATCGAAATTGCCTTCATTTCCAACTTTTCTTAGAACGACATCTATCAATTTGGCCCACCAACCTCATTTTTATGGTGGTATAACTCCTTTACACCCCCAATTCCCCAATATTCCACAAAGCATACAGTATGCTTATTCATATCATATTCAGACAAACAAATAAATATCTTATACGAGAAAAAAAAACGCACCTTTTGTTTTGTCTAGCTCCATCTCCGATTTGTCTATAATTATTTTACTTTAGAGCTCAATATCTCGAAACACGTGTCAATGGAGTTGTACCACTATTCAAATAACACCTTCATATATTCCAAAGACTAAAAATAACTTAGCATTATATAATAGCATGTTACTAGAAAAACAGTATATTATGTGATCTTAAGCTTCTGTCACCTGGCTTTCATTTCACAAGTTGCTATCTAACATCCTTTGGTAAATTAATGAAACTTTACCGTCCTAAGTTGAAACCTGTTTGTATTACACTGAATATGTTTCATTATGCTTTTTATCATTTCAGGTTCTGTGATAATGGGTATTGGGTCTGTCATATTTGTGGTCCCTCATTTCATAGCAGAGCCTCACCTCTCCTCCACAATGACCAATTCTTCTTCAGATAATATTTGTCGTGGAGTATCTGTTCGTGAACAAGATATGGGTCTTGGCAGACTCTCATCAGGTATGAAATCACAAAATTATATTTTTCTGTGAAATGTAGATTACAAATAATATAGAATAGATCTTAAAAATACTTCTATAAGCTCTAACAATAATGAGACCTATTCACATTTTTCACACTTATATATACTGTATGTACATGGTTTATTGACTATTGTACAAATTTTTATACAAATTTCTCATAATACATCTTTCAAAATGTTTTTTAAGTAGCTGAATACCTCTGTACCCTAGATTGGAGTGATATTGAACATGTAGTGGTTTTGGACACAACATACTCAGTGAATATTAATCAGTGGCATCACTTCATTTGGAAATAATTATCTCAAATTGGGATAGCTTATTCTACTGACAATGTTGTGTATTGGAATCATTAAGTCTGTTTTCTAACTTTATTTTACTTGTATATGGTGACAAACAATGTGTGTCAATTTCTTGTTATTTGCGTTTTTTGTATACCTTTATCTCCAGAGTTCAGGGAAGGTGATTATCATACTTATCACGTGTAACAATCAGTGAAGTAATAAAACCTACCAATGACCATGCATTGTTTATTTGAAAATTATACAAGCAGTCACGCTTGGCATCTGTTATGGTTAAAAAAGTGTGTGTGTGTGTGTGTGTGTGGTGACTTTGGACACAAAGATAAAGGAAACATTTTGGAAAGCCAATTAGGTGCAATTATAATCCTGAAGACCTACTTAGAACTGTGAATGAAGTTATGGTTTGTTCCTAGTCACTCAGGAAAACTTACTACAGATTTGGGAACCCAAAATCAACTATCAAAGGCAGAGTGAAGAATAAATATCTCAAAGATCTGACCACAACAACAATAGCCTCAATATAAGTTGCAGGAAAACAAGTACTCCAACAATGTATGGAAGTGCTGAATTTGAAAGATGAAACCTTCATAATAGCTACCTACAAGTACAAGAAAGGGAGTAAAATTCTCCTCGTACAATGATAAGAAGTGGCTACAAATGTTAGAGTGAATATCATTGATGTAAAGTTTCTTTGTAAGATAAAAAGCAGTAAAAATATATTTGCATTTATAACTGTGCCTGATAAGAGTTACATTTCAAAAGGTTGAATTTCAGAGTTGCTACAAACTGCAAAGGAAGAGAGAGGCACTCAAGACATTCTGTAACCAATTATACAGTGCGTTATTGAAAAAACTATATATTGATCAACTATATATCGTTTTTGATACTTATCACAGGGCTTTATTGACTTACCATTTCTAGAATTCTGAAGATACCAATATTGCAAAAAAGAAATGAAAATGTTTACTAAAAAAGTGTTTAAATTATAACTGTAAAAAGTGTCCAATGACACTCTGTTTTGCAATGTATCTTTAAAATATTTCTCAGAATTTCATCCCTCTTCAGTTATTATATTTCATTTGTTATTATTTTCTTTCACTTCTACATCCACTTTAGAATGGGGTGACACTAGACACCTTGTTAAGAAGAGGATATATCTAAAAATTCTAATAAGAGTGAAATATTGTACCATGCAAGATATTGGGTCTAATTAAATTAATTAATTTAGTTTTTATTTTGCACAAGTTAAGAATTACTATTCCATTTCTCTCAATTTAAAAAATGTTGTCAGGTATAACAACACAAGTTGTTTTTTTTAACAGGTCTCTCGTCTCCCCCCCTTGCTCCTCACAACAACCTTCGAGTAGACAACTGCATCCAAGGTTCACCATCAACGGCGGGTCCTGTGATGTTATTTGTATTGGCGCAGCTGCTACTTGGTTGTGGGGGCTCCCCACTTTTCACATTGGGCACTACATACATTGATGACCATGTACGCCCAGAGAGTGCCTCCTTGTACATTGGCTGCATGTACAGTATGGCAGCTTTTGGACCTGTTTTGGGCTTCCTCTTGGGAGCTTATTTGTTGTCATTCCATATGGATTCCCTATCTGGCTCTGTCATTTCAATTGGTATGAAAGAAAATATTACACTATTATTTGTTGCATTTCACTTATTATTTTGTTTCAAGAGAGAAACTCAATTGTTTATTGCTTTTTGTAGATCCTGGTGATCGAAGGTGGGTTGGTATGTGGTGGGGAGGATTCCTGCTTTGTGGTTTGCTGTTGATTCTGGTTGCTATTCCATTCTATGCATTCCCTAAGACGTTACAGGTGAGTTGAAGAGAGGCGGTTTTTTATTTTTTTAAATTTGAGCACTTAAATTTGAGAAGCAAGCAATATAAATAAATATTACATTGCTTGCTTTTTATTTTAATTTTAATGATAAATAGCTTAAACTAAATTTAATCCTAGTGGTCAGTTGTGGGGAACCTCAAATAAAATTGTGTTAAAGAGGAACAACTGTATTGGGAAGAGGAAAAATGTCATTTAAATTGCAATTGTGTTTAAAATACTATTGGGAGAAAATGTGTAGTGTTTTCATATTATTTGATAAGAATTTATGATGTAATCATTTCATTATTAGTTGCTCAGTTACCAATATTTTTTTCCTGCATTTCTTCCTGGACAGAGAGAAAAAGAGAAAATCCGTCTAATGGAAAAGTCTAGACCTGAACCTAGTAGGCCTCAGAAGTCAGCTGACATGAATGCCCCTCAAGGTCAATCTAATGACACAGGATATGGAAAGGACGTGAAAGGTATGGTGGAAGAAAAAAAGAATATTAATTGCAATAACGGGAATACTACTTGTTAATACAATCAATATGAGGTAATTATTTTTAATAATTTGGGGTTCCTGCCCCTCCACATTGGATCTGCCTTTGTGTGGAGTACTCTGATTTTGAGTACCTTGTATTCTTGATGCCTCTTGGCCATAACATACTGTATGTGCTGTAAATCTGATTGTGGACATATGACAAATGAGTTAGTTAATCATTTCCTTTCACAGATATCCCTCGTTCAATGTGGCGTCTGGTGTGCAATCCTGTGTATGTAGTGACATGTTTGGGTGCCTGTATGGAGCTAATAATTGTATCAGGCTTTGTTGTGTTTTTGCCTAAGTATCTAGAAACACAATTTAGTCTCGGCAAAAGCGAAGCTAGTGTATTTACTGGTGAGTACCTAAATATTTTTCCTGATATTATTTAGTAGCAACCTGCCAAAAATTAAGATCTGCAAACAAAGAAGTCAAATAAATAGCATTATTGTAGTGCAAATATTGTTTTTTCTTTCTTTTGTTTCATTTTTGATCATTTAAACTTTTTCAACTTACCCAAGTATCTTCTGATGAATGCCATTTATGGACTTGTATCAAAGTAAATAGTTATAAGTTAAACTTTCTAACTGCTCAACTATTGCTAGCATGAAAATGATGAATTATGTCAAAACCTTTTCTTTAAGAATCCAATGGCACAACCAGAATATTATTATGGGGAGGGGGGAGAGAGACTGTAGTGTCCAGTCAGCTTGATGCATTAGCAAATAAAATTGTAATAAGCACTAAGTTGTAATATACTATCTTTTTAGTTTGTTTTTTATTTACTATTAATTTTCTTATTTCTTTCATTTCTCAAAATGCACTCCCAAATCTGGTGATCACTAGGTGACTGAAACTTGTGTAAGTCATTGAAGCATTGAATACCTTGGCAACATCTATTTTAATAATTTTACCAAGGCATCATCCTCTCCAACAATGTATTAATATTTATAATGCATTTGAAGGGATATAATTAATATTGAACTCTGTATAAAGGTATTTGGGGAGATTGATAAATTTGCCATAGAATATTCCTAATGTGTTTGTTATTATTTTGTATGAAGGATCAATTGCCATTCCTGGTGCATGTATTGGAATCTTCATGGGAGGATGCCTTTTGAAACGACTGGAACTGAGGCCGAAGGGTGCTGTGCAATTTGTACTTATATCCAACACTGTTTGTTTGGCATGCTATGGCCTCTTGTTTTTCCTCGGCTGTGATAATGTTAAGATGGCTGGCACCACAATTCCATATTTTAACAGGTAGTTTTCAAAAATTATTATAATTATTATTATTATTATTGTAAAAGTTTCTATATCTGATCCTAAAATATAGCTCCAGTTATTTAACTTTGAAATAAAAGTTCTAGGAATCTCAGGGAAGACTTTTTTATTGAACATTATATTATAAGTTTTAATATTTTTACTAGAATTGAATTTTCTTTCTTACAGCTCCAAGCCAGAACCATTTCAGGTGAATTTGACAGCAGCCTGTAACTTTGGCTGTGAATGTCATATGACAGATGTGGAGCCTGTATGTGGCAACAATGGCCTAACTTACTTTAGCCCATGCCATGCAGGCTGCACTGCTTTTTCATCTCGCTCAAACTACACCAATTGTGCTTGTAAGTAGCTTTATAGTAATAAATGTACAAAAACTACACTAGATTACAGAGGAAGGAATTCAAGCAAAAAATGTAGCAGCAATTATACTACCTAGAAGGAGGCTTCAATGAATGTCAAGCAGCATCTTGCAGCTAGATGTAAACCTGTGTGTAGCTGAAACTATTTAAATTGAAAACAAAGGATCAGTGAACTACAATGAATAGAATGCTCCTCTCTGAAAGTTCTCTCAAAAGCATTTTTCAGTTTAAATAAACTTTGTTTTTAAAACATTTTAGTATTCATTGATAGATTGCTAATTTTGTCATTAATAACTTCAAACATCAAAGCACTTCTCATGAGAAGTTAAAGTATACCAATACTCAATAAATGTGATCAAATAAACCTAAAATTATTCATATTTGTAATTTTTTGTAATCAAAGTTGTACATGGAAGAGAAAAAAGATAATTGTAATAATGTTTATAATAATAATCAAAATAAAAATAATAAAAAATAAAAATAATAAAAATAAAAATAATAAAAAAAATAAAATAATTAAAAAAAAATAAAATAAAAAAAATAAAATAATTAAAAAATTAAAATAATAAAAAAATTAAAATAATAAAAAAATTAAAATAATAAAAATAATTTTAAAAAAATAATAAAAATAAAAATAACCGTGTGGAGTAAAGTCTCTCATCGGGTGCCTCCCCGAGTGGCAGATAGGGGAATGCTCACCAGATATGGCATGTACTGAGGAAAGAAAATACTCAGGGCGGACCAAAACTGCTCCAGGAACTCACAATCCCTGGTTCTACACCACTAGCAAAGGCAAGACAACTGATGACAAGCAAATATGACTCGTACAAGTAAAGACAAAATTACCCTAGGTGGATGATCCACACACTCCAAAGTGGCAACCAAGCAGTCAGATTCTGGGGAGCTTGGACTTTTACAAGAGAGCAAGTCTAAATGCTTTGGTAAACTTTCACGGAAAGCACACACGTATATTGGCTATTTCAATATTCAGACACTTATTCAAGCAGGAAAACTTCACAATCTTACAACAGAACTCACAAAGCAGAAAATTCAAATTCTCGCCTTACAAGAAACACGCTTCACAGATTCAGAAACGATAGACTACAATAACTACAGTATCTTCAAAAGTGGAACGAACAAGAAAATTTGCAAGGGAGCAGCACTATTTGGCATGGCTTTTGTTGTAGACAAAAATATTCTAGATTCAGTAATAGATGTGAACCTCATCAACAATCGACTTATGACCCTAAGAATCAAACACACAAACAAAAACTATACCTTTATTAATGTACATGCACCAGTAAATGGTGATAATAAAACAGAGCCCAAAAAAACTGAAAGATTCTGGGAAGAACTTGAAACAGAGATGGCCAAAATTCCAAAAGATGATGTGAAAATTCTACTCGGCGACTTCAGTGCACAAATCGGCAGAGAACGCAAATACAAGAAGACAGTAGGAAACTATCCTGCACACAAATTCACCAATAAAAATGGCACACTACTCATTGAGTTATGCCAACAAAACAACCTAAAAATTATGTCAACTTCACTTCGGAAAAAAACCAAAAAACATGGCGATCACCCATCCATCAATTGGGAGAATTTCAGATTGATCATATTGCAATATCATACGACTATCAAAAAGAAATTCACGATGTGCAGGTGCGCAGAGGTGCTAACATTGATTCAGATCATTATCTAAACAGAACAAAAATTAAATTCACACCCAAAAGGAAGTTCCAAAGAAAATCACCGGTGATTCCAAAATATGATCTACATAAAATCAAAGACTCCAAAATCACAGAATAATGGGAAGAACAGTACGCAGAAGACTGGGAGAAATTTCAAACAAAAATCATTAAAACAGCAAAAGATCTGATTCCTCTTCACAAAAAACCCAAACACCCTTGGTGGAATCAAGAATGTGAGAATGCGCTAGAAGAAAGAAAAAAGGCATTTCAAAATTATAATTGCAACAAATCAGAAGAAACACAGAAGAAATTTTTCGCAGTTCGCAAACAGACATCTAAGATTTTAAGACAAAATAAACGAAAATATGTGAACGACCAACTGGAATCAATTGAAGACAATTTAAAAAATTATAATACACACGATTTCTACAGGAGCTTCTCAAACCAAGTCAAAGGGTACTCACCACATAACCTTTGCTTTCAAAAACAAGATGGTAAATTGGCCTTGACAAATAAGGAAAATTGCCAGGAACTAGCCACATATTTTTCACAGCTCTTAAATTGTCCGGAACCTAAAGAGAGATTCCCAAAAGTGCAGCCAGAAATCACACCTCAAAACTCGTCACCACCAACACAAGAAATTTATTCCCACATCAAGAAACTTAAAAATAACAAAGCATCAGGGGAGGACGGAATTGTAGCAGAACTCTTAAAAAATTTAGGCCCAAATTCTCTCAAGGAAATTACACAAATAATCCAAGACATCTGGCAAACTGAAAAAATCCCGGATGACTGGAAGATTGCCCTCATTCATCCACTACATAAAAAGGCAATAAATCAGATGTAAACAACTATAGAGGGAACTCCCTCTTACCAGTCACTTACACAATTCTATCAGCTTGTCTCTTGAGTAGAACACAACAGCAGTTAGAACCCAAAATAGCAGAATATCAAGCAGGATTCAGACCGAACAGGTCATGTCCAGAGCAAATTTTCAACCTCAAAACCATTCTCAAAATGCGAGCCCTTAGACAAAAACCCATAGTATGCACATTTGTAGATTTCAAAAAGGCATACGACTCAATAGACAGGCTGTCACTATTTCAAATTTTAGAAGAGAGAGGATTAGATCCCAAAACACATGAAATCATAAAACAAACACCAACTGGCACGAAATCGAAAGTAAAATTTATGGGGGAAATTTCAGAACCCTTAGACATTAAAACCGGTGTGAGACAAGGTGATGGACTCTCTCCTATTCTATTCAATGTCGTTCTAGACAAAGTTATGGAAGAATGGGAAAAAGAACTCAAGAAATGTGGGTTTTGGAAGCCAATCCCACTGGGCTTTGCCAAAAACAACCTCTACGTACCATACCTCGCATTCGCGGACAATCTAGCAATACTAACAGAGGATGAGCAGACTGCTGTCAAACAGCTGGAAGTACTTAAAGAATGTGCAGAAAAAGGAGGCTTACAAATCTCTTTCGAGAAAACTGAATTCTTTCGTTCAAAAACAGAAATTGCGAGCTTGAAATCAAAATATAGTAAAGTCAATAGGGTCCCATATTTCAATTACCTGGGGGAATTCATTGAACCGACAGGCCTTGAAAAAATCTCACAGCAACATCACCTCCAAAAAGTCTTAAAAGGATTAGGGTTAATGCAAAATCTCTACAACAAAAAATGCATGTCAAGAGGGACAAAAATTTGGCACTATAACACAGTCTTAAAACCAACAATCCTCTACGCAAGTTACTGAACCTTGAACTTGAAAAATCAAAAAAGAAGAGAGAAAGATCTAGGAGCAAGACATACCCAAGACGGTTACAGGCTGCAAACAATTAAAACAACAGAACAGTTTTCACAGAAATTGATATTAGGAAAAGGCAAATGAAATTCTTTGGTCATCTCAACAGACTACCGGAAAATTGACTGACAAAAAGGATACTAAATTATATAACGTCACTTAAAAATTCCACACCTTGGCTAGATGAAATTTGAAAGGACCTCAAAAATGAAAACATAAGACCAGCAGACATTTTAGAAAGAGACACCTTCAGACACAAAGTAGACAAATGGGAAGTTATGTCAGAGCAACCTAAACAAAAACAGTACAGACCAAAATGGTCAGAAGAACGTAAACGAGCCTTCTTGGAAAGAATGAAAGCCTATTGGATCAACAAAAAGAACTCAAAGAAAAATTGATCAAGTTACTTGCTTAACGTCTTCCATTTCTGGGGAGAATTTGCCAATAATAAAAAAAAATAATAATAATAAAAATAATAATAATAATAAAAATAAAAATAATAGTTACCATCATCATTAGCATCATTTTTATATTTAAGAAAGTGATAGTTTTTCAGCTTGAAATTTCTACCTATGAATTTAGTTACTTTACTTTTACACAGGTATCCATGGAAATTTCAGTCAACTGGCAACAAGTGGAAGTGGTTCTTCATCTACTGAGTTTGCTGAAGTTACGGTGGTACCAGTTGCCACAGCTGGACCATGCAATCCTCCATGCCGCACAATTTTTCCTTTTTTAATTCTTCTATTTTTTATGACATTTGTTGTTGCTGTGACACAAATGCCTCTGCTTATGATAGTGCTTAGGTAAGCCAAATATTCAGAATTATTTTCCATATAAAAGATTGATCTTGTAAAAGATTTTTAAACAGAAAAAGTGTCCAAAATTAAGTAGTTAAATGCATGATTAGGATAAATGTTATTAAATAACTGTTTAAGCAACTAATTTATTGACACTCAATTTCTGAAGCATTCACTTTTCTAGGCGATTAATTTATAGTGTAGATTTGTAAAGTGTCTAATTGAGTAAGTAGTTGATTTAGTGACTGATTTATTACGTATTAATTAAAATTAAGGATTACACATTTTTAATTGGTGACAATATTTCATGATGGTGTCAGTAAAAATACAATCGATATTATATATAAAAGAAGACACAAGTGAACTACCAAAAGAGTGCAAATTGAGGACCTTTGAATATGCACTTGGAATAGCTCATCAATTTGCTAGACTTTTTAGCAGTCCTTAAATAACGAGGCCTGTGTGCTAAAGGGAAATATTTTGCTTTTATTATTTCATCACTTTCATGTTAAGGTCATTTTTTTTTTAGAAAAAAATATTTTACATTTCTAAATTATAGATTTGCTTGCAACAAAGTAGATGGCTGGCTGTAGATGGAACAATACATGGACAAAAATGCATATTTGAATTATTTGGTACATATAAATGTTTCTAATTGCATCAATGTCCTGGAAAGGTGGTCCAGCTCAAATTGTGAAGATGTGATTTTTATAATTATTCTTCGCATTAATCAGTTTTCCCCTCATTTTATCTGCACAATTTGAAAGGTGGGAAACTGGCACATCTGAGTTGTTAAGAAATCTGGATTCCATATAAACTCGTACATTTTTAGTTAATCAGGACTTGAAACTTGTTAGTTAATCAAATAGGACACTTTAACAAAAATGAGCAAAGCAAAAATGTTGTATAGAATAACACCAATGGATGTAAGCAAGAAAGCATCATTCAAATTAATTAATTATAATTATAAAAATCCATATGTTTAAGAGTTACGACAGTTCTACACAAGGCAAGAAAATTGTTCTCAGACAAATTTTTGAATCTGCAAAAGGACAATAAAACTTTTAGAAGGCCAAGAAGGTCTCCTTAGTGTTCTTTCATAATGTAAATCTTGTTCCTTCTACATTTTCTTCAATACTATTACAGGAGTATTCTTAGAAAAAACATTAACAATGTCAATGAATAATTATTGTGTACAATATTATACACAAGGCAGTAGAAGGTTTTAAAGTCCCCCAAAAACAGGATCATTTTTTATGATGCGTCCCTAAAATGGTTTGTTAAATGCAATTAATTTTGTATGATCTTTGTATTTTTTTCCTGTTAGTTATATCAGTTTATTTATACAAAGGAAAAATAAACATTAAAATAAATAAAAATAAATCAGTAGAGTAATACATAAAATAAATGAAGTGTTAATTGTAAATGCAACAACTGTTACCTATGTTAAAATACTGAATTGAAAACTGCCATACTTCCAACTTTTCTCAAGGGACCTGAATTATTTTCCCTATTGGACAAGATTCCGTCTTTTTAGCAATGTAATACTGTAGAATTTATGATTGGCAGGACCATGATTTATGTTCATATTTGACAGATTTCCTCATTGAGCTAGTTTTACTGTATTACTAAAGAATGATAGAACTTAATCATACTTCAAGATTCACTTTTTTTCATTCATCAATATCATCATTTCACTTCCCTTGACTAATATTTATTATTTTTCTGAATGGCTTAGTCTTTAAATGCATCTTCTGCAAATACTAACATTTTAAAATGTGACAGTTGTTCTTAGGGTTGCAAAATGCTTCTAATTGTTGAAAAACTGAGTATAAGATGGATTCTAGGAAAATATCCTGTCCAGTCTATCTGTAGTTCAATACTTCGAAGTAATTAGTGAAGTTGTTAATTTTTATATTTCATTTTTGCAATGAATTATAGTAATTGAACTATCTCTATGTTGTAGATCTGTTGGTGAAGAAGAACGTTCCTTTGCACTTGGAATGCAATTTGTAATCTTCCGTCTGTTTGGTTATATTCCTGCCCCAATATTGTTTGGGAATTTAATAGATTCAACTTGCCTTTTATGGAAAAGTGCTTGTGGAGAAAGAGGAGGAAGATGTTTACTTTATGACATCGAACAGTTTCGATACAGGTTAATATTGAGTATAGAATTTTACTATTTTAAGCTCCTTAAGGACATAATTTTGGAGAATTTTTTTATCAATCATATTAAACTGTTTGTTTAGTGCATTCATTAGAAATTGAACCAAAAATGTTTATTTTACTAAATAGTAACTAGTTTCTTTGATATTAGGCCTGCTGTAAAAATGTAACTGATCACACTATAGCCCCTTTTCAGGTTCATTTCAGACCCTTTCTTCCAAATGGATTTTTTTGAGTTTTTTCTATTGCAATATTCTAACTTGCAAGGTCTCAGACAAAAGCAACATTCAAGAGGTTGTAAATATCCCAAAAAATTAGATTCCAATGGCCATTGACTAACACTAAATTGTAAATTTGCTAAAAAATAGACATTTTAGTTTGCCTCTTCACTTTCGTTTAAGCATGTTTTGAGAATACAAATATTGTATTGCCATTACTTTATTAGAACTGTTTATGACCTTCAAATTTGCATGAATTTTTTTGATGATTAATGGCTTTCACAGATCTAAAAAAAGGATGAAATGGTTGAATGTATATCAAATACAGCCATTTCTTGTAATCTGAAATCTATATAAATTCCATTGTGAATCAATGTGTATGTTTAATTTTATCAAACATTTCATTTGTTTCTTTTTTTTTAACATAATTCTTTAAAAAGTTAATGTTTTCTCATACTCATGAAACTGCAATATTAATTTAGCGATTTTTGTTAACAAATATCAAAACACAAAGTTTAAAAAAATAATTGCATGTAATAAAACTGTCAGAGGTTTTCCTGAAGAGAAAATGTATTTGTTGCCTAATTTCAAAAATGATATAAATTGTGATTTTATCAATTTTTGTTTATATCAAAGTAAAACAAGAATTGCATTAAGATCTCTGAAGCTTTTTGTGGAATATTTTTGCCCTAGATTTTCAAAGTTCAGCTACTCTACTTCATACTTGCAAATGTGCTTGAAGTGAATGTATAAACATTTCAGTTCATGCAAGCGAATATGAAGTTTGGGTCTATTTTAAATATATATATGAAATATATATTTTACTCTAATGCTTTCTAAAGTTTACTTCTTGTGAATTTCAGAAGTTATTGTTGAATTCTTGGCAATATTTGGGGAAAATATTAGCATTTTATTTCAGAATCAGAAATTCAGAACAGTGTTGAAAGAAATTATCTTTAACAATAGTGTGTTTTTAATGGAGTCTGAAATTCCCAGAAATAGACTTTGTCATATTCAGGATTTCATAAATATATATTTTCTTATTCTATTTTTTTATGAAATGTTCACAAACATCATTAAGTTAAACATACATAAACATACATGAAATATAGACTAATTTAATAATCTGCTTTTCTAGATATGTTGGCATCTGTGCCGGAATAAAGATTCTGGCTCTTGCCTTATTTCTTGTCGATTGGTGGTTTGTTCGGCGACGAAGACAACTGGAAGAGCAGGCTGCTCTTACTGTCAATGATTTAGTGGGTTCAATTATTAGTCTTGATAAATGTAAGTGAGAATAACCAATCTTTTTAAGATAAATAGAGGACTAGTTTGTGCTCATACCAAGGCATCAAAACATTTCATATAACTCTCTGGTTTGTGTTTCAGAAATTTAAATTTAGGTTTCAATTGTGGTTTTTGATAACCTTTCATTTGTGGTTTCTGTTTTGAAATTATTTTCTTACCTTTTTATCATATAACTTTTGAATTTAGTTAAAATGCTGTAGAGCTTTATTGGTAAAATTTTATTGTCAACTTAAATGCCATCCATGACAGATGTTGAGTTTCTACAGAAGTTCTTAGGCATGATTTTGAAGAGATAAAAAGAAGTCTGTCTACCATGTAACACTATTTCTTCAAAAAAATAAATTTAAAAAAAAAAATCATTTTTTAATATAAAATAAACTTATATTCTTCTATTAGAAAATAGTTACATTTTTGTGTTCTGACATCTTTAAAGGTTGTACAAACGCTGTTTGGGTTGGTAAGGCCAAATTGATTAACTGCACTCTGAAGTCACAGGAACAAGAGTTGTTATGTATGTCTCCTGAAACCTTTAAAGGTCCTTTGCTGAGATTTCAGTTTTATTACACTATCTTGTATTTAAAAAGCTCTTTTCAGAAACAATTCTTACCAGAATATAATGAAACTTTCAGGAATTGTAGTAAAACAAACCAGTAAGAATATGAAATGCTCAAGGATTTTGTCATCAGTGGGAAAATAAACTTCCTGTGGTTTGAACTGAAGGAGAATTTCAAATCTTTGAAAATTATCTTATTTAACTTCTACAAATTTCTGCTGTTAATAACACACAACACAAAACAAAATTCTTTAGGACAACTCGCTTATATATTTTTTGAGATGAAGTAAAAAGTTTTGTAAGAAAAAGTAAAAATTGTTGCGTAAGGAGCTTTTATTATTAATTTTAAAAAAATTAAATGCAGTACTATTAACAAAAATTTTGACAGAACAACATTGTTCAACCATTGCATAATATATCATATTATGTTAATGAATCTTTAGTCTAAATTTGTTTGATGTATGTATAAAAATATAGAAGTGGAAAAATTCAGTCAAGGGTCCTCTTAGGAGTCCTTACTGAACTATGAATTATGTTTTTTTATTTTCTCTTTAAAAATTACATAGTAGAATGATAATAGAATGAAATATTTACTTTTACAGTGTTTGAAGAGCGCCCAGCTACTAGTCACCAAGCAGATGTCAAAACACTTGCCATTGGATCGTCATTTCCTCCATCAGAGCAACCCACTCCATCGTCTGATTCATCTGCAGATGTATTAAGTTCCCGAATTCCACCCGTGGCCACACAGACATTAGATTTACACCACCATGACACTGATAATGATTCAAAGCTATCTCCATCATCTGAGACTCATTCTGATGTCAGTGTCACAGCACCAGCAAAAGAACTACAAGATGTGCATGTACATCAATAGAAGCTTTAAATAGTGAAAGTGATTATTGAATAAACAATATAAAAGTTAAAAATATTTAATACAGAAATATATTTTATTGACTCAAGTGAATTTTGACGTTTTTATTTAAGAAATAAAGTGCACAGATTTAAAAGTATTCTTTTTTTAAAAATAAATTGCACTGTTATTTTTGTCAATGACAAATCTCATCAGAGAAAGAAACTCTTATTTGCTACCACAATTTTCAGTTAGCGTGAATGAAATGCATGACAGCATATAGCATCACCAGTGACCAGCAAAAGTATCTTGGCTTCAAATTTCAGCTTCAAAAGAACTGTGCTTCATAATTTCAAAACATTTCTGACAGAGAAAATGGAACTTGATGCCTGCCTTATATAAAGTAGCAAATATCACTTCATAGAAACAGAGATGGTAGTAGTGTCTTTTGGAGAATGATCATACACGGAGACCACGGTTTTTGGAGTACAGCTAAATAACCACACACATCCAAGTTGCTTCCAATTCAAGCTTATACCAAACAATTTAGATTTAATGGCTTGCAACTTAACAAGAAGTTTAATTCTTACGTTTAATATTGAGGGATATAAATCAAAACTTTTTTATTTATTTTTCCTTCTCACTGGACTGTAAACTGACTTCTTTTGTATAATTTCTTTCATTGGTATTTTTTGGGCACAACTATCAAAATCACGAGAAGTAGAGAAATTGTTGATCTCTGATTTGTAAGTCAATTGTATCTTCAAAGACGTGCTGTGAAGTGTGATAAAGTGATTTGTGGTGAGCAGTTACTGTTGGGGTTGAGAGATGAGAAACTTTCATAGTGTCCTTAGTAATTATATTTATAGTAATTTCTCCAGAATTGGAGAATCATCACAATGCAAAGATATAAAGTGAGCTGTGTATTAATAAATAGTTGTGTTATGCTATATTTTTCTGTAGTTATGTTTGATTAAATTTCTGTTTCCTGAAAGTTAATGGTATCTCGGACAAAAGTTCTTTGTGATCATTTTCAAAATGTATTATTATACAACTGCATATACTTTGGGAAATGTGATATGTGACTTACTGCAATGGTGGTACTTACCTCAAAAATATTTGCTGTTGTTGGAACTTCATGATTTCATTTCTAAATTGACAATAAAAATTTGGCTGCTTAACATCTAAATGGGCCCTGTATCATTCAACTCTTGAAATAGAGAGTAACTATCATTGATGAGCACTGTTCCAAATTTTATGAAAATAATTTTTTTTGTTTCTTGGTGGGTAAGAATGAGAACCAACTGACTATTTTAAAAGGCTATGAAAAGGAACTTTCAAGTTACAAACATGAAAGGACAAGTTTTCCACCTTTTCAGTATATTGTCAAAATAAATTTCATTTGTAAACTAATGATAAAGTGGTGTGTACACACACATGCAACATATCCCTATGAGACCATGGAATTTGTGCACATCTAAATTGTTCACTTTTAGATTTTCAATTCTTTAATTGTAATATTAAACATTGCTAACAACTTCCACTTCATAAAATTTCAGAAAAAGCAATAGTATTCATTATGTCAAAATTTAGAGAGAGGTTTATAAAACTTTCTAAGCAGACTTCACTGCTTTCACATTTGATTCATATTTCTCTTTAGACAGCACAATGTAATACAGCACTTAAAGTCTGATGATATCTATTAGGCACAGGCCTCACTATTGGCT
Organism: Teleogryllus occipitalis; assembly: GCA_011170035.1. NCBI lineage: Eukaryota > Metazoa > Arthropoda > Insecta > Orthoptera > Gryllidae > Teleogryllus > Teleogryllus occipitalis. Next base: position 155,298 of record BLKR01001919.1, on the reverse strand, counting down.
GTGAAAATTTCAGTTACACAAATTATATTGCTATTATGTTGTCAGAAAAATATAAGTAGAATAAATAGACCATAGTTTCCATGGTAGATATATTCAACTCAAATTTCAATATATTTATTGGTTATTCACCTTACAAGTGATAGGTTTAGAATTAAATAAGTAAGTAGATTGGCAGAGAACCAAATATATACACCTAGTTGAATGTGAAGCCTAGTGAAATTCACTTTACAACTTATGGTTGTGTGTATATCTTAACTCCAGAGCTGATGTGCACAGGTTTGCACCACGTCTGAGGCCTTAATTCAGCAATGTTAATAAATGTTGGCCTATCTTTTGATGTTAAGCAGAGATTTTATGGCTGTGGAATCAAAAGATACTTCATTTCTAGCATGTTTTTAATGCTCAAGTTTCTTAATATATTCTGAAGGCATAATGCATTATAGAATATATTTTAGTACAGAGAGCATTTTTAATAAATGAAAATATTGGCATTTTGTTAGCTATGTTTGGATTTGCGATTTGTGACACTTCAGGGGACTCAGTATTATATATTGGTCCTTTCAACAATAGTTGTTTCCTTGTAGTACATATTGTGATTGTTTTCTTTGAAGAGAGAATTCTTACAAACCACCACTGAAAACTGTTTTTGATTTATCAGTCCTGACCTTGCAGCAGTACTAAGAGTTCAAATATGATCATAATATTCAGTGAGCTTGTCATCAGTGAACTATTTAATCTATTGCTTGATACATTTTCAAAATATTGAACTAGATTTACAGTCACTAGTAGCTTTGGAATCACAAAATTAATTTATTGTCTAGCATAGATGAGTTTTGAGACTCAAAAAGAAAAATTATATTTTTCTTTCGATAAGCAAGCTGTAGTTATAACCTTTAGATAATGAAAATGTGGTTAATAAGTACTCTACTATTTGTGATAAATGATTATAGAAATGTATTGTGACTGGTCAAGCATGTTATGATAGATGTAGCCAGATATAGTGATTGATCTACCTAAAAACTACATACTATGAAAGAGAAAAATCTCGGATGATTTTGTTTTCCAAATTTATTGTCTGTAAGACTCTTTTTACTGAAAATTTCAACAGAATTAAGTCATGCTGGCATGACTGCTGCTCTAAAATGAAATATTTCACTCAATACATATTTTAAATGAAAAATTATCATTGCTATTTTTTATATCAAGAAACAATGATGTTTTGTATCAAATGTGAACATTTACCATTGAATGCAAGAATATAAATTAATACTTGCTTAAATGACACTTAGATTTTCTTTTCTTTAAATGACTAATGATAGTACTAATTCTTCCTGACTGTGATATTAACTGGATATAAAAGGTTAAGGTAATATCTGCAAACTGCTATTCTATTTTGCAAGCAATTGCCTTGATGATGAAGTTAATTATTTGATCAATCCATGAAATCACTACAAAAATTTGTACTCAACACAAGTTTCAAACATGAAAAGGAAGTGTCTTACAGGTATTATTATATTATTTTACCACAGAGTTTGTTGTGTTTTCAGTTGAACTATCTTTGCATCATTCTCATCTAGAAAATTATGGAATCTTATGCTGACACATTTGATCATTGTTTCTCTCTCATAGTAATAAGTTAAATAGTTTTGTTCTTAATTTTGAATATTAATGAGAAATATTTTTGTATTAATATGAAATTAAGAAGCTCAAGGAGATGATCTTGAAGCAAATTTAACCAGGATAATTTTCCAATTATTTCATTGATCTGTTAACAGGAAACCTTTCTTAATTATTGGTGTTTCCAGCACTTGCCAATCTGAAGAAGCACAATCATTATAAACAATTTGAAATTTCATAATGTTATGTAACATATGTACTGCATGCCTGCATGTTTCAGGTGAATGAATTATTCAGTATGATATTGTAGTGAGAAATTTGTTACATTACACAAATAAGTGTTTGATTAAACTGTGATGCGTAGATGTACTGGATAGAAAAAAGATAATATATTGGTTGGTTGAGTATGTCATCAGAATAAATGAAGAATTGAATAAGCTATGGAAATAAACATTATTTTATTATTACTCATTTTGAACTTTTAATATACTTCCATAAGCCTTTGAGTATGTTTTTTGAGATTTGGTCATTAATAATTGCAAATTAAAAAGATTTCATTTTAAATTAAAACATACGAGAGTTTCAATTTTTGTAAAATTAATTGATATTTGTGAGAATATCTCTCTTCTTGATATAGAAGGAATGGACACTGAATGGAAAATTAGATACCTTTTCGAAGATTTTCCTTCGGAAATAATTTGTAAAACTAATAATGTTGTCCTGAAATGTTCCACAGTCAGTCTTGAACTTCAATCCTAGTGAAAGCGTGCTTATGTATTACATAATGTCTTTTAGATTCTTTCTCCTATTAAGTAAAGAATTTTAAATTAAGTGAATTTTAAACTTTTCTTGGATCTACAATTCAAATAATTTGATTAAATACTTTTTTTCCTTCTATTTCATGATTCATGAGTAAAAAGATGGAGATAGTTGAAAGTCTCCTTTTTAATTTGTAGGTTTATCAATATTAATTTGACTTGCTTTCAGAAAGTAACTTAAAATGCTAAAGATGAAGTATGTGAACCGTTTAGAATTATTATATATTATCTGTATTGATAATGTACATTGTTTCAACAACATAAATGTAATTTTTTTTGGCAACATTTGACAAAATACACAGTCGTAGTTTGAATGAAGCACTACATGAAATATAGAAAAGTTTTGCAAGTTAAAAATGTATTCTCATTTGTTCCAAGTTAACTTACAGAAGTTTCGGTACATAAGAAAGAGACCTTTTGACATTTAAAATTTTGCCTAAAATAATTTAAGAAAGATTTCAATGTTAATCTTCAAAATGTTAAGGAGTAAAGAAAGGTCCCTTGGTTTTTCCTACATTAAGCCCAGATGATGAAAAAAAAATTATGGCAAGTATAATTCTATACAAAACATATTTTTAATCAGAAATGATTTCAACTGTTACATACTACATAATTATCAAAATAATTCTTTTTTATCATGGAAGGGGTCAAGGCAACTCCACATTAAATACATCCCAAACAGAGATCTTAGCGCCCCCCCCCCCCATTCAACACCAAATAATAAACCACACACAGTACAAATACAGGCTACTTGTAAGCTACAATGTGTATATAGAAAGCTCAAGGAAGTGTATATTTACAATGAGATGTGTCTGGATTTACAGAAACTTTGCTTTTCCTGTCTTACAAAACTTACAGAAAGGATTTCACTTGCCCTGACCCCTTCAGTTAAATCCTATCAAACTCTGAACCTAATGAAAATTAGGAAGCCATAAATGTCTCGTTTCAGATATCATTTGTACAGAAAAAGATAAAAATACAGTTTATCACTGAATGAAATACATTAGACCATTGAATGAAATGAAAATCTTTGCATATTACTTTAAGTTTCGTTATTTAAAAAAAAAAGATTAATCAAAATATTTCATTATAAATATGAACTTTTCATTCAGAAGCATCAATTTTCACACCAAAAATTCAATTACAATGTTAAGTGAGCAAATTCGGTTATAAAGTCTGGTTAGGCAACAGTTGTTGAAATTACTGATAAAAATATGTCTTGCCCTGAAGTCATACAGTTAACTGCTTGTTCTATTATTCAGGAAGCACTAATAAGTGAATATCCATATTCTTTAAAACTTTTAGTCTTGTGGACAATTCCACTTTCTTTTCCAACACAATAAAAAAATTGAAAACTAGAAAACTTTACATTTTATACTGTGAGCATTCAGTGTGCATTGCCTCTATAAATCATCACAAACTACAACAATCGCTGCAAAGGAACATTTTGATTAAGATGTATGTCATAGTGTACATCACTTAATTGTAAAGCTTGATTTGAGATTCAAGAGGTGGGTTTCCTTTTGAATGTGAAGTTGCAAAATCAATACTGTGATGATTTAGAAGAAAATGCTGCTTTGTGTTCATTAAGCTTATCATAAGACATTCCAGCAAGAATATTGAATTCTAAGACAATAGTACAGCTCTTAAAAACAATTTTGAGTTGCATCAGCAAAAATATGATTTGTTACTGGGGCCTTGTAATTGTGTACTTTAAAATTTCATCTTTGTGAACTGCAAAAGTAATGTACACTGCAATTTAAATGCAGTTATGTTATATTTATGGTATATTATGTGGAAAGAATAAAAATGTTTTTATTTTCATGAACATTTCAATTGTTTTTTTTCTTTCTTGTGATTGAATTTGTAAAATACTAGAAACAAAACAATACTGCAATTAATGTTTACATATTGAAATTATTTTTTTAAATTTATTACAGGTTGTACAAATACAAATAATGTTAAATAACATTATTTTGCAGAGAATTAATATATATTTTTCAGTAAATTTTAGATAAGTAGTATCATGTACCTTTCAAGAATTAGGGGACTTATTGCTCATCTGAATGTGATTTACAATCACAGTGAAAATTTAGTAGAACTTATTGTTACAGGTTATGATTATTTTCACAAAAACAACTTCATTCAGATACATTTAATGCATTGAAATTCAGCAATGAGTAAAGACAAATATAATACATGAAGTATTCTGCAATTAAGTGGACATTAAATAAAGGCAGATTATCATTGTCTAGAGAGTTGTTCCAACTGTGAATTCAGGGAAATTGGCAAATGTATTCTATATATGATACCAGTCAGGACCTGAAATTACTTAAAATTCTCATAAAAATGGTTGACAATTGTGTAACTATAGTAACTAATTAATAATTAAAATAGTAAGGTATATAATAAACAACTGGGAATAAAATAAATTACAAGTACCAGGTTGTCTCAATTTCTAAATTTACAAATTTACAAATTGTGAGACACTGGTATTCTTTCAATATCACACTTCAATTCTCTTTCAGTATTGCTCAGAAACAAGATGTTCTCTTCCTTCAATTTTTTGATTATTTGTGTAGTTAACAACATTCACTTGAACAACAGTTATTTTCTTTGCACTCCAGTTAGAAAGATTCTGAACAAGATCTAAATGTATTGTTTAAAGAAATATTGCCGTTCAAAGGTAAGAAAAAAATTATGTGTTTTCACTGATGGCCCTTCTGAGACTGGAATTTGAATAATACTCCATTACAATTTAGCATATAAAATTCTTTAGGTGAACAATGATTTAGTCATATCATTAAAAATATTTTAATTCAACATTACAAAAAAGAAAAATGTTAATATAATCTTTAAGTGGAAAGTAAAAATAGATGTTTCTTAGTAGCAGAAAAATTATATGTCTCTGTAAATGCAAGTTCTAAGTTCGATTAATTTTATATATATATATATATATATATATATATATATATATATATATATATATATATATATATATATATATATATATATATATTTAATTAATTCAGTTGGTAATATTTAAAAAACGCAGCGTCAAATAAATCACAATTCCAATGAAATGTGTTTAAATTCTTTACTTAAACATAGTTATTCCGTAAAGAACTCTGAGGATGATAAATATTTCTTCCCAAACTATCAATTTATTCAAAAACACACAATTATTATTGAAAATGACGCGGTTCTTCTCAGGAAAGCTGTTTGTGAATTTTAGTGGGGAGCTCCGCCAATCGTACCGCTCTACACGGTGTGCTCGTGACGTCATGACCACCTCCCTGTTATCCTTTTCCGCCTCCATCTTGCCTGTCGAGGCAATAGAGCTCGCAGTTACTAGTTGGTGGTCGAGCTAGGAGGTTGAAGTGCTGAATCTCCTTACAACGGGTTTTGCGGTTTTCCCGTTTAATCCGTCTTCAATGTGTATGGCTCTTGTGGTAAGTATTCCCGAAACAGTTCACGTATTAAGTTTGTAGGCCATTTTGCAGCTTTGAATTTCACCGGAGAGGGTGTATATATCACTTCATGTCTTGTTGGTACAAGCCTTGAAGCTATTACAAAAATATGGTATTTGATATTGGAAACGATTTTGAGTGTTTTTTAAAAGACTTGTCCATAGAGTTATTAAAATTGTCTATTCCTTTCATTGTGAGGATTGAAACTGGATGTTCTAGTAATTCTTAGGTTTATAATTTTTAATTAAAATTTGAAAGATTCACCCTGCATTCTTCTCTTCATTATAAAGTTTTATTGTGAACTTCGGAAAGAATATTGTTTTTACCATATACAGAAACTGCCGTGTTGATTGTGTAGGCCTAACCTAAGAAATATGCTTTGTTTCTTCTGTCCCTTGAGCTTGTTCTGAAAGGGCCTGCTGGTGTACGGGGTCAACACACTTAGGGATGTGTGTACGAGTGTGTGTGTGTGTGATAGAGGTATATTTGTGCTTACTCCCACACAAAGCCATAGAAGAAAAGCATCTGCTGGCAGAGCGATGCTGGTTAAAAGAGATAGCAGATAAGTTGAGTGGACAAGGACGAGCGAATACTCTGGAAGGAACTTTCACCACATGAAAACCTCCGCACATCTCGGAACAATGCCTCTTACACTAATCATGTAATAGTGCTTCGTTGATAAAAACCGTAAATTACTACAGGGGGTTATTTCAGTAAGCGCATAGGTTTGTTTAGATTTGTAGATGAAAGGTTCTAGGCCGTCGCGCGCGTCCGTAGTTTAGCGTACTGTTGCGAGATGCGTGCTGACGTGCAGTCTCGTCTCAGATGGCCTTGCTATTGTTGGCAATAGTTTGCCCGCTAGGAATAGAAGCGTGTGTGTGCACGGATCTCGTTCTATGGTCAGGAGGGGTCCAAGAGTCTCGGTGCGCATTGTTCGCAGCGAGTTTGTTCACGAAGCTTGTCAGTTATTTTGCTCGCGGGTGTTTGTGGAAGGTAGAACTGTCGCGGAGCCGCTCTGACAGCAGGCACGTGTTAAGCAGGTGTGTGCTTAAGCTGCTGCCGTCACTGCTGCAGCCGCCTTTTGGGTGCGCAGCCCGATCGTCCGCTGTTCTCAGCAGCGGACATTGGGTTGTGCTTACTGTGTAGTACTAGCAATATTTTAGATTTATTAAAGTTTTTAGATTGTAATGAAATTGTACATTTTTACATCAGTGTGATTTACAATATTCTTTTATGCGTTACGTAGTAATAAATATTTTAACTTTTATCTTGTATCATAGTGCTTGAAACAGATGTGTACCCTTATCAAAACCAAATAAGTTTTACATTAAGGTATTTTGGCTTCAACTACTCCTGCTAGCCCGTTAATTCAAATTACCTTGCGTTGCATTACCGAGTGACCTGTTTTGTTTCGGCGCGTGGAGGTGCGGCCTCATTTGTTGACGGTACCTCTGCCGTAGCTGACAGGAGTGTGCTGACGTGCTCACGGTTCGAACAGTTTCGAAGGGGACGCGCAAATAGCAAACACGTTAGTCGTGAGGGACATCGTTGCTAAATGTTTTTTTTTATGTAGAATAAATTTAGTTTCGGTGATCACGTTTAAATATTTCTGGCGTCTGTCAGATTACACAGTTTTAACAATGTATAGAAGTTGTCCATGATGCTTTGATGTTTAACGATTACGTTAAAAATGTAAATTATTCAAACTTTACAAAAAAATTTTTCAAAAGTAAATGGTTTTTCTTCACTTTGGCGAAGTACTGTCAAAGTATTCTTTGTTCAATCTTTTTTATTGGTGCATTGCATGCACGTATACAGATCTTATACATCGACACTGCTGCATTAGAAGTAAAGTACTGGGAATGCAAGGTAGTTAATTTCTATTGTATTGGGATAATCGGAAAAGGTGATTGTTGTACTATATAATGTAGTTGCAGTAAAGGTTTGTTTGTTTTGAGCGTTCAATTTTTTGTCAGTTGATTTGTCCCCCCCCCTCCTCCTCGCACTCTCGAGAGATCAACATGATTGGACAGCAAAACAAAAATAATAGTAATAATTATCATTATTATGCTAATGACGAAATGGAAACCTCAGTCGGTTGTAGTAGAGCATAAAACAATATACAGGAAATCTGTTTCATCTTTCGAAGAATGAAATAAGTTTTTATTTATAGGTCTTGTATTCCTCTACATAGGTTCATTGGTTTTCATAATTTGTACAGTTATCGTAATTAGTACAGATGAACTTTATCTGACCTGCAAAATATTATCGACATCAATTCATTTTTAATTTATTTTTAGTAGCAATAAAACCCATGACTATTAGTTTCATATTTAAGATTGCAATACATTTTTTTTCTGTAAGTAGGGACATATTGGTTATACTTTCATTACATGCTGTGTACACTTTCACATTTTGTAAAATATATTCTACGATTAATTGTAAGTTTAAATTACGAGTTGTATTCATTTTTGAGGTATTGGTTAACCTAATTGTATTGAAAATACTTGTCTCTAATATTTGCTTCCCGTTTCATCGGCTTTTTTCCTTGTCTGTTATTTATAACTAGGGAACGGATTTTCATGTGAATACACATTTTTACAAGGACAAGACACCTGTATTCACTAATATTTTTTAGACTTAAAACGACATTCTGAACGAATTGGAAGCATTTTTATTTTACATATTTTGGTATAATTACATATTTTATCTATTGCTACATATTTCGTTACATTTTAATACATTTATAGGTCGAAAATGAACATTTCACTCGTGATTTTTGAAATATGTTACTTGAAAACTTTGTTACTGAAATACTAAAAAAAAACCAAATAAACACGCAACGCGCTTGTATGAATCCCGGACCATCGCTATTAATCGTCAAACTTACCTCCCCCCGCCCCATCTGCTTTTTTGGATTCGCGTATTCGGGATCAAGAATGAGTGGATATAGTATGTAAAGCAGAAGGAACTTCAACCACATACTTACTCGTGTTTCGTAGACCCCATGCGTAACTCGATAAAAAAAAGCAAAAAAAACAGATCATTCTCTTAACCCTTTTGTGGTTGTGGGGGAAGGCGTGTGCTCCCTTTACCCTCCCCCCTTCCTCTTTCTATCACTGGCTACACGGTACTATTCACTTGAGCGCTGGCTCCTCGTAAACATTGTATATAATACAAAAGTATATATTTCGGATGAAACTAGCCAATAATTCTTCTGTAGATGTAAAACTTTCTTTCAGCCTCTCTGAATCCATGTTAAGATCTGATCGGCAACGTACTCTGCTCGAAAAACGCTTGAAGAATGGAATTTTAAACATAACGAATTTTTATTTCACATATTTTCTATTTTTTCTTAAATTTTTGAAAAACTAACTATATGTACACATTTGAATTTTTTATTACAATAAATTCCGTTCCCTATTTATAACTTAAGTTTGTCTTACATCGACCAATTTGAATTCTGTATGAGGCATTTTTTTAAAAATGGAATAAACATTTCTATAGGTAAAGTGCTGTGGAGTGTCATCGTATACGCTGCGAAGCGTTTAAATTGGAAATGAACGCTTTGATTAGATCTCAAAATATCCCAGAGAATTCTGGAGATAAACATGTACCTGTAAAGGTCTCCTGAGATAAATTGCAGTTCTATAAAACGGAAAAATCTAGGAAGTGGGTGGAAAATTGACATTCTAAGAGAACGGTGTTTTCAGTAAAATCTTAGTTACCGATAGACATGGTTATAAAAATATTAAGTTCTTGAGGTAGTAAAAAACCGGTGGTTGAAAACGAAACCATGGTGGAAATAACAAGGTGGAGCGGTGCGCATGCCGCCGACTATAGACCAATAATATTATGTCGCACCAAATCTGCCCAAATTCAAATTATCTACACAGGCGAGGACATTTGAAAATTATTTAAAATAACGATATTTGTTATTAAAATTACTCGTTTAATTCAGTTAAGACCTTAAATATTGGTACATTGGTGATTCATGAAATGTTCGCAATTTAAAAATGTTATGTACAAAATGTGAACAAATACAATGACCTGACCTAACCTACAGTATTTAGCCACATTATTATAATCTCTTTTCAATTTCATTTCTTTTGAATTTGTTTCCTGTTATTTTGGGGAAGGTGTTCCACAAGTTTGTTACTTCTATTTATGGGTGTTTTGAGAATATTTGTCTCTGAATAAGTACTGAACAAATGTGTGTGTGTGGGTGGGTTTTTGTATTCGTGGATTTTGAGTTATGAGGCCAGGTACTGTAAACACTCAATTTCGCTTTTATTTGCATTTTTATTGTTCCTGTTCATAGTTTCGATGTTCCTGTAGTTTCGATAGTTTCCTGTTCATAGCTTTGATGATCGCTATGAATGCAAAAAGATCTGAAGAACGAAAGCTATTGAATTTTAATGGTTAGGATTACTCTATAATAATATTAATAGATTAAAAAACGAGCACATTATTTAGTCATGTTAATTTAATTCTTTATTAGTACAATTTATTAATTTACAAAATAGTCGAAATATATCAAGTGTGTCCACAAAGAACATACAGGGGAAAAATATAATGGAATTGAAATTTAAAAAGCTTTAATGCATCGTGAAATGAACAGGATATATATATATATATATATATATATATATATATATATATATATATATATATATATGAGAGAGAGAGATAACAAATGTGTGATTGTAATGAAATATATAATTTTAATCACAATAAAAATTTGCAATTGCTTAACAAGAAGTGAAAGACAGTATTCTATTGATATTTATGAATTTATTTGTTCACAATTTTTTATAAATATTTGAACCGTCTAGCTATAATGTATACAAATGTAATAATTAAATTAAAATTTAATCCATTGGGTAATTATGTATGATAAACTACACATAAAATTGGTCGAAACCACGGTGGTTATTTCCTCCATGAACGAAACGTCTCTTGTCCTTCCACTTCGTTAGGGTGCAGGTATTGTAAGGATTTAAATCCTTATCGTGCCTGAAAACGTTTGTACAGTACGACGAATTATTCAGTCTCGTGTTTTTCGTTTTATGCCCACCAAGTGTATTTTAGAAAACCGACCTCAGTAGGTTGTTTAAAGTCCACCACGGAGGATAGTTGGAAGTTTACTGCCTTTAGGACTTGCGTTAACGAGCATACTTGGCGGTCATCATCCATGTGAAGACTAGGTCACAAAAGTTACCACGTAACGTTCAGTCATTAGCGAGTGTTAACCGAAGATTGAACGGATTGTCCGCCCTAGATATCATTGTTCGAGACATCGCAACTGAGCAAAGTTTTGAGTGAAGAGTTTGATGACAGATATTACTTGCCCGGTGCCGTCGCGTAGGAGGCCATCGCAGAACAGGTATCTCAGCACCCCTCCCACGGTGTCACCCGGGCAGCAAAGATCATTCATAAGACTAGGCGCGGAAGCCTACATTACCAAAGTATTTGGTATATTAATTACCATTCTCGACGGACGGTACGGTTACGTAATACTAAAATACTAGTTGAATTCGTTAGTTTCCAACACGCAAAAATATTTTCTGGGCTGGGATTCGAACTCTGACTTCCGCATGTAACAAACTTATTCACCATACCATGTGGCTGATGGCGTTCGAACAGTTCCCGAGGCATTAAAAGAAAAGTGGAGTTCATGCAATTATCGAAATTTCAAAGGTCGTAATAAGTCTGGATTGTGTCATTTTATTAAGCGAACATAATTCTATTAGAGTAATAAAACATGGAAAAAATTTGGAGTCACACTCTAAAAAATTGTCTAGATTTTTTAAGCGATACTATTTCACTCAAGATTAAAACATCATAAAATCTACTTTTATTTTTAAAAAATGTACATGACATTTAAAGATATCGTTTTGAAGACATTCTCAATCTATTGGCAATGTAGTTCCAGGAAGACCCCAAAGAAATTTTAAACTTCTGTAATTTTCGAAAATGCCGAGTTTTTTTTTACTGAGAATCGGACCTGCACAAATTTATTAGCGGATTTCGAGAAAAAAATATTTAAAGAAAATTTGTGGGTCATTTTCGAGAAAATATCAGTAATGCAGTTGGTGTTTTCTTGTACATCCCAAAAATTAAAATATTCTGTTTAAATTATAGGGACCGCGACATCTGCTAAGATTTCAGTACCGGTTTTGTTCGAACGAACGTATACCTGGAATAACTTTTTCGATAATAATAATAATTATTAATAATAATAATAAATAATAATAATAATAATAATAATAATAATAATAATAATAATAATAATAATAATAATTCTGATCATAGTTTGCATGTGATGAAATTACAACCAACAGAAGAAACAAAATTAGTTTTTCGTTATCAGTATTCCATAATGTGTTTTTCTGTCGAAAAATCCGCACCTTCTCTTGCAGCTTACATAGATTTCTCTACGAAGTAGATGCGAGAGAGTGAGTGAATGAATTGGTGATGCGTCTCACCGAAGAGATAAATTACGACGCAGGTCCGGAATATTTTAGCTTGCCGAAACAAGTTGTAAGGCTTCTAGTTGTTTTAAAGCAGTCTAAGAATCATTACCAGACTGTTTTACAGTATATATGATTCGTCATTAAGAGAATATCAATTTAGTTCTGGAATGCAGTGGGCCTCCCGATTTTTAGCAGCCAGTAATGGAATCAGTGCGCTGTACATTTGAAAATGTACGGTACCTCTTCGATGGCCATTGACACGTTAACGATTTGAGTAATTCCGTCTATCTTTTACATGCAGATAAGATAGTTGCATTGATTTGCATCGTAACTGGTGCTTTTACCAGCCACTCCGCGTAGCATTCGGAGACGGTCCATCGCCGGCTGCTCCGCTCCGCCGCCGCGTGCGCATGCGCTCTTCCCAGAAGGCGCGAGGAAAAGGCCGCCTCCGTCGCCCTAACGCGCTCCGAATTGGTAATGCGTTCGGCGGATATGATAATGGGCCTTGCCTCGGCGCGGCGGCGGCGAGCTCCGGAGCACAGCGCAGCAAGCACGCTGAATAGAACGACGCGGTGGAGACTCTCAGCCGGCCCTGCCGAGGGCGCTTTTGAGAGAGGCAAAGCCCTGTTTGCGGATTTTGGCGAAATGAACTGTGCCCGAAGTTTCGAAAGAAAAGTGGAAGATGGCGGTGCTTAGGGTTAATGCGTATGAATGAAAATGAAGTGGGAATGTCAAGTAAATTTCGAAGTTACGCCTCCCTCTCGGAGTCTGACATGCTTAGCGAGTGGGTAGAAGGGTGTAAACATGGTGAAGACGGGCACTTACACAAGGCAGCGAAATTCTTGCACAAGGTAAAAAACGCGTGTCTTGGGTAACAAAATAAAAGGTTCCGCTTGGGTTCGTCGGGAAAATGGCGATGTTAGTCTTCGTTTGAAGGAGAACTTCCTCGAATGACTAGGTGAATTCGATGTTTGTTTTTCGTTGATATGGAATGATATCGCATTGACTTTCATCTGGATGTCGGTCACGTGTCGAGACTTCGGGCGTTACGCAAAGTTCAGGTCTGCGCAACCAGCGTGTTAGGGTATACTATTTTCCTGTTGCTAATTTCTTGATTGAAAGTTAAAAACGTCGTGCACGATTAATGTAAAATCACGATATGCTATGATAAGTGTTCACGCCTCTTGAAATGAGTGCCAGCATATTTAACCTTGTTTGGTTCTGAACACCAGTAATTTGAAGTAAGACTTGTGTGCTAAATTCCATAGTTACCTACGCTACCTCTTGAGAGCGTGCTTCAATATTTTGCGATAAATAGGCGTGCTTAACCGAACAGAAGCCCGAAGAACGTAATCGTTCACAAAAACCATGACGTCAGATTGTTAACACTATCGCTCATTTCAAACTCAATTTTTTGTTAGAAATGTCGGGGATGGTGATTTTAAGCGGATGAATTTGGTGTACTTGTGGCTACATAGCCAAACGATATTTGACGAATAAGATAAAATGCGTCGGTTCTATCGTGAGCTGACCGTTAACTCTAATCGGTGTCTTAGAAAGAACTAGAATGTTGATGGTGGACTGATTTGGAACAAAGGTCTGAATTTCATGGTTCATAAGTGCCCTTCCCTATCTCGTAAAATATTGAGAATCTCTGCAGTGAACTAGCTAGAGATAGCTCCGCATATAACATCCCCGCTGATAAGCGCCCGTGATAAAGTTCTCAATGACTCAGGTCTTGAGTGGCGTTGGCCAGCTCTGCGTTAAACTTCTGCCGAAATGTTGAAAGGTAGATCTTTCTACTATCGGAAACTATAGCAAAGTTTTTTGCTTCTTATATTTTTCAGTAGTGAAAAATCCTGCGATAGTCTTGAATTGTGTAACTGACTTCAGTTCTGATTGATGTCTCTCAGAGGATCTTACATATGGACGTTTCCCCATGGTAAATTGTTTTTTAAAATCACGAAAGGGAAGGATGTTACACACTTTGTTTCGGAAGGCAGAGATGTGCTGAATCATTGTTTTTGCTGCGGGAGAGTTATTTGAGCAAGATAGTCTGCGTTCTTTCGTAGTTTCTCATTCTGTTTGCGTGCATGTTCGCGCACGATAGTGATGATGAAACGTTCCGTTACGGAGTATACACGCGTATACTGCAAATCTAAAGAGTACGTACTCCTGCAATTACCAAAATGCATTTATGACCAATCGTATTCAAATAGTACCTTGACGAGCTATATACTAAAAATAGAATAACATGCGCTTCTTCCGCAGCGAAAACTAAGCATAATGGCTTAACGAGGGGTGTGCCATCCCTTCTGTGATGTTACATGCAAGGGGTCATGAATACGCATACCAGAATGCATCCTGAAGCATCAATTCAGTGTAGATTCAGAGCGATGCGTTCATTCTTGATTACTCGTGCATCGTACGAGGTGGATGGAAATCCACAAAATATTTATAATTAGTCTTGTATTATTAGACTCTGCGGTCTTTGGCCTGAGGAATTGAGTAGTCTCTAGTTCGGAGTTCTTAGCTGCTGCTTCTTTGAACTAATAATAGAATTTAAAAAGCTAAAATGTGGGTCACTCCGGGTATACATATGGCGCAGTTTGTCCCCCTCCCTCGGCTCCCATTATATCGTGGATTTTTGCAAAAAGTCTTGTTGCGTTGATTTGCTGAAGGAAATGTTCGGCCCCTTTTTGAAGGTTTTCACTACTGACCGACCACCGAAATACGATATTGCTCTGCGATATCAATACTTTCTTACCATTACTCCGGTGCTTACACCTGCTCCCTTGCAGAGTAAAACCAGTTCCTCACTTTTCTGCAATGCCAGAATGTGAACTGTGAACCCTTATTTTCAGTTTTGCCTTTTCGTTCCCTATTTCCATATTTTGTTTTCCAAGCTACTGGGTACACAAGAATTGCGGGTTGTTTCTTATAGGTATTGGGAAGGATCGACCAAATTAAACACCGTAAACAATCTCAAAATACGTACAGTGACAAAACTCGCAAGGGCGTAGACTGAATTACGTAATATCGTCAAATTATAAATTCCATATGTGTAAATAGAAATCGGTGAATATGAGAAAATCAGAAATAAAGGCTGACTCGCGAACTAGCAGGTTAATTCGCACATTAGCCACTTTGTTGGGATAAATCTGTAAGAAATAAGACGAACTGACCATTGCATACATCGTTAGTTTTAGACACGTGGTGTTGACTAAAGTAAAGTAATTGTCTGTCGGAGACGCATGTGTATTTACCAGAAATGTGTCCTAAAATGCGTTGGAAATATACGTTTAACAGTTAGATGTTTAATGTAAATCGCGAAGGCCGTCTTTCCTACTCTTAAATCCTTACTGAGGTGTGGTGGTGTTTGAGGACAGTGCCCTGGAAGAAGATTGAACTCAGAAACGCCCGTCCCAAAGCTGTAGATTTACGCTTATTAATTTAATCGCATCGAAAGTTTGAATTTCACCCAAAGGAATAGAGTTTGCATAGGTAGTGGAAGCTAAGAAGTTGGTTATTCAGACTTTTATCTTCTTGTGAACATTTTTACGCGCATTAGCTAATCTAGAAATTTAGATTTACAAATTATTTCGCCCGTGGGTGTTCACTTATAAGCGTTCCTATTGAAGAGGTATCATCCACAAAAGAAAATTTAAGAACAAAATTTGTTACATAATTTCTGTAAAATAGTTCTCAAAGTAGAAGCTGACAATTTTTTTCTTCAGTAACTAAGGTTTAACTTGATTTTAAAGGGAAAAAAAACGGCAAAAAGGATATAAAGTTTAATTTAGGAAGTATTAAGGAAAGTAAGTATTAAGAACCAAGTTTTAATTGCTTTTGGCCATAAGCAAGTTTTGAATTATATTCAACCTATTTCAAGGTGTGTTAACAATGAGGATTTCGCTTTTGAACTCCTGTTACTCCCGCACCCCTCTGGAGTGATCTGTGCTCCCGAGGAAGCTGCCTCGGTGCATGGGCGAAGTGCTTTGTTTTTCCTCGCTTTGTGAGGTGTGGGTGCAACATCTAGGGAGCGCAGGCAAGGGGCCGTCTTGCTCTCCGCAGGCGTCGAGTAGAAAAACCGGTCTTATGCCCTGCATTGGCGTTCCACATGGTCGTCGATGCAGGAAATGCGCTCCACTCGATACTCTAGGGAAGGTAGCAGCTGCTAGACAGCAGGATTATCGCCGATAAAAGTTCTAAGTGGTTTTCTATATGAGAAGCAAGGCAATAATTTTTAATTAAGTGACGTTATTGTAATTATTTGTGCGAATCAGCGAAACGAGTGTTCGCAAATTTTATTGATTTATTTTTAACGTGTCGTCGAAATCGTGTTCGCGAAGTTGATAAGGAAGTATATTGTAGAGCTTTTGTAAAATTAGTCTCGGGATGAATATTAAGATATATTTTAATTGATAATCATTAACAAACTTTTGTTTTGTATTACCCCATTGTAAGTTTGACACGTTGGGCAATTTGTGTTATTTGCCATGTGATTAATCAACCAAAAGCAAATTAGTTTGCGTTTGAAGTAACCGCGGACAGTATTTAAGGGAACCTTTTTAAATTCTTTGGTGCAAATGGCCTTCTATTAGAGGTTCAGGTACTTTTGTGTCATTTACTCTGCCTTCACGAAAGTTTACATAAAGTCGCCTCGCCATCCCCCTCGTGGCGCAGCTTGGAGTAACAACAAAACAGTGATGCATACATTGGGCTGTCATCGCCTGTTGCAACTGAGTAGCGTTGAGGCAGGAGCCGTTGTCGTTTGGCCGTCGTCCCGGCTTCTTGCACGGCCACAATCGAAGCGTGCCGGCTGTCGCTGTTGCAAGACCGCGAGCGGTGGGCGGCAGGGCGCAAGGGTCGCGGAGGGCGAAGGTCCTGGACGTGAGCCGCTTTCGACAGCTCTGCTGGCAGCGCTCGTCTGCGCCTGGAGGTGCTTTGCCCTCTAGCCCCTGAGCCTTGTGCAGTTTCGGGCGATCTGTATAAACAAACCCAAAAGATGGGGGTACTCCCCTCCCCCTTCATAGACTTCAACGTTATTTGATCAGTAAGTACAGATTAGTGTGTTTGTACCCGCCTTAGCGGACTGCACTAACGATCTTCTGCGCATACGCAGATGCACAAGTGATGCGAAACTAGAAATGTGTATGCGCAGAGAATCAATAGTGCTGTCGATTGCATTCGAGGATGTAAAATCTCCCTACTGTGCGATTTTCGAAATCGCGACTACGAGAATGCCGAAGTGTTGGTTTTGGGTTTTCGGGTGAATTTTTGAGAATGATTTTTGCCCGGTATAGTTCGTAATTTACGTTAGTTTTACAAATGTGCAAGCGTACAGTTTTCGAGGGAATTGCTTTCATCCATCAGATGTGAATGAAGAGGGAAAACTCGAAGGGTAGTAATTTCATGAAGTTAGTTGTTTCGATCGGAGTCTTCCACCCTTGCAAATTCTCCAGTGATGACCAATCCTCTATTTCGGTCCCCTCCTGTCTTAGCTTGATCGGAAGAGGGCGAACCTATTAGTTGCCTGGGGTCGCCACTTAGCGGTGATTATTCACTTGTCCTTTGTTTCGGGGTCACCGATTTGTATCAATTATGTAGAGTTTTAGATGGCTGCGAGCCCAGCTTAGTGGCGTTTGATTAGACTTAAGTAATTCAACTGAACTTCTTTATGGACTTCGTTTTGCACTGATAGTTTCTAGTCTTGTTCATCAAATCATTTTTCCTCTAATATAAGGAAAAATGAACTGGACCCTTGGTACCGAGATTCTGAAATGCGAGATATTGATATTCTTAAGAATAAAATTATAAAATGGGCTGAAAATAATAAAGGCCATGGAATCTTTTCATTTCACATGCTTTTAAACAAGAACATCACAGGTCCACATTCACAGGATGGAAATGTGTAAACATACGCAGAAAAGCTCGCTAATCTTGGGGTCAGATGAAGATATTTAAATACTATTAGGATGGTCTGTAAAATAGAAGTGTTTTTTCTGAGGACGTTGCGCCCTCAGACATACGAAAACCTAACTAAATATCGCAAAAGCAATATGAACTGTGGAACTTCATAACTCTTATCCATACAGTGTTTGCCAATATATTGTTATTCTATTAGGCCATTAACCCATTCAGGCTTTCTGAAAGATCTACACATGGTTTGGATTTGATAAATAGGCATAAATCGAGGCCGAAAGATTTTGATTTTTAAAATTATGTGCCAAAAACTCATGAAACTGCGAAGTAAGATCATGATTCATGCACTTTCTCTCTTTGCATAAATGGTGGTCTCAGGTCACGATTGTTTTGTTTCCATCAGTGCGAATATCGCAAGTTTTGTGGGCGTGACTTGAGAAATTGGCATCTGCCACTTCTGAAAGTATCCGAAAAAGATTTCCCCGAGTTGTTTTCGGGAAAATGCTGCGCTTTTAAAACACTCTTCACAAATGTCTCGTGTAGCCTTTGGACAGGAATGGAAAACTTCGAGGAAAAGACAGTTCTTTACTTGAGAAAAAGTTTGTTTCGAGTTGAGGTTAAATTGTAGTTGGGTTATTGTATTACAAAACTTTTTGGTCCAAAAGTTGTAATGATTCCACCCATGTTCTTTGTATGAGCAGGCTGTTGATATTGCGGCATGTAAATCTCGAGATTTGTAAATATGGAAGTTTCTGTGTGGGAGTGTTGCCCAAAAGAACAATTTGGCGCTGTTAGAGGGATGGTTCCGGTTTGACGTTTCCTCGGCTAGCTTCTTTGGGCGCCCCTGGAAATTTCTCAGACGCTCTCCCCGGAGCGCTCTCCGCTGTTACCTGCGTCGGGCATTCCAAATGCGCTTTGATAGTGGATACCTGCCCCTGCAGAGAAAAGGCCAGCCGCAGAATCTAGGGCTGGGGTAGGCGTGGGTGCACCTATAAAATAGGGAAGCTGCCGTCAAATCAGCGGTAGACATCTCCGGGGCTCCCTCGAACACTGGATGGCGTTCAGTTATCTCAAGATTCCTGAACGACAGCTGAAGAATGCCCCTCTGATAATGACGTGATTTGACAGCTGCTATGACAAAAGGAATGATAATTCATAAATTAGGAGTGTTCATAATTTGTTGGGAAGGGGAAAAATTGTCTGCTACTGATGAACCACAATGACTAATTCTCTCGTTCGGAGAAATCTCGGCTCTTTTCCTCAATCAACCCTTTTTTTCAAATTCAGAGATTATCATTGGCATAATTACGTCCGTTCTGTAAAACTATGGGGCGTAAACAACGGAAATTTATGCAATCAGGCCCGTCATTGAAAGTTGGAACCGGGAGATGGGTAGTTTCGTACTCCTTTCAACGGATAGCGGCCATGTTGTCTGGGCCAGGTTGCTGGAAGTAAACGTTTATAAATACGAAATGCTTTTTAGCCATTTTAGTGTTCGCTGAAGAAACAAAATGTTTGTCTGGTTTCTAGACGTGTATTACTGCGTTGCAACACTTTTTGGTAGAACGATATTAAAACTTCGAGAAGGCGCAACTCTGAATTTCGCCTTGCTCATACATACATAATTTTAAATTATTTTGTTACTGATAAAGTTAAAAAAGTCAAAGCCTTAGATTTGCGTATTAATTTATTAAGAGACACGAGCAGTATACAATGGTATAAAATACTGAACACGGAGAAAGATTAAGATATCTCAGATGCCGTGAAATGTGCAAGTCAGGCGTATGTTATGTTATGTAGTGTTGAGGTAGGAGAACTAGTACAACATACGGTGTCGAATCCAAACGATTTTCTACATCTATCCCGTCCGTTCTGTGGCTTACCTTCCATTTTGCGCCGATACGTTAGCCAGTGACGCTACAAAATCTGCTCGACAGCACCTTTGTGGGTCGGCGGTGCGGGCGCGCGGCTGACGTAAGCGGCGCGGCGCTGCGCGGCGGGCCGCGAGTGCAGCGCGCGGCGGCAACGAGAGTCGGTGCAGTGAAAGCGCCTTCCTCGCGTAGTCTCGCGTCCGCGCGCCGCGACCCCGGCCCAGTCCGAGGCGAGCGGAGCCGACGCGCCGCGCCGCGCCGTGCCGCGTCGTGGCGTGGCGTGCTGGCGACGGCGACGGTGGCGGTGGCGGTCGCGCTTCGCTCAGCCGCACGCGCAGGCACGACGGAACCGCCTGCCGCGCCTATATACGGCGGCGAGCGCGCGCACGCCCCGGATGCGGCAGACGTGTTCGCGCCGGCGCACTCTCGATTGTGGTATGCGTCGGTATGTTGGCCGGCGGGATTGGACGGACGGAGGACGAAATGAAATTCGTTCGACCAGGTTGTAAATCGGTAGCGTGGTTCTGTTTTGAATTGAATTTATTTTACGTGGCGAGACTCTGGCCACGAGGCCTGCTCTTCCGTCTGCCCACGCAAAAAGTTCGCTATGCTCCTTTCACCAACTAGGAGATAGATGCAAGTTCTTGGGCGACGAAACATGCTGTTTGAATTTAACTCAGAGGCTTCATTTAGACTTGAGGGTCTTTTACATGCAGTAATCTACTAACATGGGACAGCCAGCTTTACTTCCCCTCCGAAGGAAGGCGTACGAAAGATTTTTTTCGCCCTTAAAAATCCATGGCTTCAATCCGGTTTGAACCCGCGAAAAGTCCGATACACTAACCGTTACGCCATCGCCTCCGCCGCCATTTGTGTTTTGCGACACAAAGAACGGAGGACAACGGCGAAATATGTGCAGTCGACTCCGGTTATGATGCACTTCTGGGGACTAACTGGTTTGGTTCGCTATATACAGTGATATGAAAATTAAATAGAATTTCTCCACAAGGATTGATTTTATTAATAGATAGAAAAATCAGAATTCATTAGCAGCACGAATTGAAAATTCCAATATCTTTATTTGTCCATGAAATATCAATTATTTTCAATTGTGTGCTTCGTACATTCTTCATTAGTCATTTCTCTGGATCCTTCTCCAGAGTTCGTGCTCTCTCCATACTTGATTGTCTTCTGTCTCGTATCGAAATGGCGGTCTTGACACCATTCAATGCCTCTTGCACTGTTGGAACACAGTCCCACTCTAATAACAAAGAGATGGAATTAATTTTACAGGAAACTTCCTACGTTCACTATAATCGAGATTCAGGTTCGCTATTACCGAATCTTCTTATGCTTATTTCAGTGAAACGGGACCAGTGACTGAAATTCACTTTAACAGAGGGTTCACTATATCCGAGTTCACTATAACCGGAGTCGACTGTACTTACAAACGACTTGAACCGGTCTCATCTTGCGAGGCTTACTTCTGGGTGCCTAGCTGTAATGTCCTTACCTGCAATCGCTAACGAAAAGTTAAGAATTATAGTTGGGATTGAACTTGAAAGTGGACAATGAACACACTTCTTACTAACTGAAAGTTTTAAAATTACTTTTGAATCGAAAATTGATCTTGGAATGCGTCTCTTCTCGACTTTTTCTCATGTTGAAAGTCGATGGACAGCGTATCCTAAGACTAGAATCGTGAAGACGTTCAGGTATTACGTTGGAAAATAATATAACAAAATTTTGAAATGTAGAACATATTTGGAAGAGGTAATATGAATTTATCTTCGATAACGCTTCGCATTTCTCGTGATAAGATTCAGTGCACTGAAGTCAGAGTGGCGGGTCTGGCGGATTGCATTCGCCAATGGCGAATGTTAGATTAAACTGGAAATCCGCAGTTGAAAAGTAAAAGGTCATTTGAAAGTTGGCCCCTGGTAGAAGACGCGATGCGCTGGTCTTGCTCGAATGCAGTCGCCTATTGCACAGCGACCAGACGCTGGTGTGGCGTCCAGTTGCCTGTTGCGTGCAATTAGAGCAGCTATTTGCCCCCGAAGGAGCAATTGCAGTTATAGAAGTGGTTGCAAGCTGTTCGGAGCAATTGTCAAGACTCGTATTTCACTAGTACGAGGAGAGGAACATGGGTTAGAGCAATTTCTCAACCTGCGCTCTATCTTGACTAGGGGCTTTAACCAATGGTATCGTTGCCATCTTATCTTGATTTAGTACATTTATATTTATTATTCGAAACTTTGTTTACACTTAAACACTACGATAAA
Organism: Teleogryllus occipitalis; assembly: GCA_011170035.1. Lineage (NCBI taxonomy): Eukaryota > Metazoa > Arthropoda > Insecta > Orthoptera > Gryllidae > Teleogryllus > Teleogryllus occipitalis. The sequence continues at coordinate 132,839 of BLKR01001919.1, read as the reverse complement.
TCGAGACTTACGACTGCATTACTAGTAATTCGAATTACGCATTACTATAGTAATTCGAATTACCTTTGGATTTCTAATAGTTGTTGCGACTTTATTCTTTACTAGCAATTATCTTAAATACAGTAGTATGTCAAAATTATTTTCGCTGAAGCCTAGCAGCATATGATGTTAAGGTCGGATATGGCATTATGCGTGGATAATGAGCATGGAATCAGATTAGGAAGGTTTCAGGGTCAAAGAGCGTGGGATGCATTGAAGCCCATTCTATTATTTTTGTTTAATAATCTAGCAAAGGCAATTATGCGCCTATTATGACCAGAAAACTCCATCTTAATAGCATGAATTACCTTATAAATCTAAAATTTGCTTATGGAAGGTAATTTAAGAGCTTCGTAGACATAGATTTAGTACTATCATACAACAGTGGAGTACACACAGTTTTCCTTGGTTCCTAACGATGTTTAAAGAGAACTTATTTTAGCTTACCCTTGTACTGGGTCACTGGGACTATATTTTTATCTTTGTCAGGATAATAGTATCTCGGGCCGGTGCATAAAAGGAGCGTTTTAGTCTATTTTCATACTTTTTTTAACTTGATTTACGAGTATTAAAGTAATAATATGCGCTTCAACGGTATGCAAGTTCATTAGTTTCATCATGAGTTGCATTAGGTTCTGCGCTAACATAACACAATGCTATTAGCATTGTTGTGTTTAAACTGTTCTCATGCAGTGGCATGTTATGAAATAAAATGTTACTACAAGAGGAATGCAAATACATAAGAAGTCATCGTCGTCAACAAAGTATTTTTATTCAGATGGCCGGCTTTCGACGGCTTTGCCGTCATCAGTCTACAATGTACAGAAAAATATAAATAAATTACAAATAAAATACAGAATAAGATAGCAAATTAAATTACAATTTATTGATACATTTAAATTTTAAGTACAAGTAGCAGATAAAATTGCGAAAATTGAAATTCAATGGGAGGATTAATGTAGATAATAGCAGTTCAAATTTTAAAAATGTGATAAAACACTAATAAAGAAAGACGTATTATGTGATTGCAAAAGATACGGAACAAATAGAAGATAAATTGCAAAAACTGAAATGCGACGGGGGGGATTAGCAGTTCAAATTACAAATTACAAATTACAAATATAAATAAACATAATTTTCAAAAAGAAATTTAAAAATTAATAAAAGAATAAAAGAGGGGAGATTGTAATATCATTTGCTAGTAATTATTATTACTAAGGTGGGGAAATAATTGAATAATAAGTTGAGCTGCTTTATTTACCTCGTTGCTTTCGATAAGTCGGTAGACTGTGCCCAGAGGGAACGTGACACGGGGTTTTTATTGCTTTCTGGAGATCCGGCGAGGGGTCGGAGGAGGTCTGTTTTGTGTTCTCTTGGAAATGTCATAGGAGGCGGGGGGGGTGTCAGTTGTGAGGTCGGGATGTGTAAAATTATTAGTAGAGGGGAAAGAAGGTCGTTTGTTGAGGAGAGCTTCAAATTTCTGCTTGGTTTGAAATATGTGAAAGATTTCTAAAGGGCTTCTGTTCCAGAATTTATTTTCTATTTCAAGAAATTTAATGTCGGAGTGGAAAGTGTGGCCTGTGTTTGAGATGTGTAGCAAAGTGTGATCTGATTTTATTATGCTTCCATGTATGTAAATGTTCTTTAACTCTGGCATTGACGTTTCTACCCGTCTGGCCTATGTATGTGTGGCAGTGGAGTTCCCAATTGTGGTAGTGGAGTTCATAAACTCCTGATTTCGCCAGGAGTGGGGTGATGTTGCGGGGTGAGCGAGGTGTTTGAGGGATTCGTGTGTGGTAAAGGAAACGTGGAAATTGTATTTGTGAAGAATATGGGCTACCTTCTATGATATTTTTCCAAAGAACGGAATAGAAATACATTTTGATGGTTTCTGGGTGAGTGGAGTGAGGCTTGTGTAAGTTTTCAGTTTTTCTTAATTAATTTACGTATGTTGTCAACAAGTGCTGTATCCACTGGCGGTAGCTATGCATTTAATGGTGTGTTTCTTTGTGAAAATTGTCTTGTCATAAGGGAAGGCTGACAAGTCTGTGAATCATGGCATGGAAAGCCGCGGGTTTGTGGGCAGATGGATGTTGGGATGTGTTGTGGATGAGTGTGTGTATGGGTTTTCTAAAAACATTGAAGATGTTTGTCTAACCTAGAGATGGTTATGTCTAAAAAATTAATTGCCACACTTTCCACCCCGACTCAGATATTGAAATTCTTGAAATAGAAAATAAATTCTGGAACAGAAGCGCTTTAGATATCTTCAACATATTTCAAGCCAAGCAGAAATCTGAAGCTCTCCTCAACAAACGAACTAATTTCCTTTTGTCCCTTCTACTAATAATTTTACATACCCCGACTTGACAAACTGCACCCCCCCTCCCGCCTCCAAAGAAATTTCCAAAAGAACACACAACAGACCTCCTCCGACCCCTCGCCGGATCTCCAGAAAGCAATAAAAACCTCGTGTCACGTTCCCTCTGGGCACAGTCTACCGACTTTTGTCCAAAGCAACGAGGTAAGCAAAGCGACTCAACCAACTATTCAATTATTTCCCAATCTTTGTAATATCATTTGCTATTTTATTATTATTATTATTATTATTATTATTATTATTATTATTATTATTATTATTATTATTATTATTATTAGCAGCTTCCCTTTTATTTTTAATTTTTATATTTATTTTGCAATATCAGAATGTGTATTTCTTTATTTATATTAATAATTTGTAATTTAAGTTTGCTATCTTATTCTTATTTTATTTGTAATTATTTATATTTTTCTGTATATTGTAGAGTGATGATGACGGCAAAGCCGTCGAATGCCGGCTATCCGAATAAAAATACTATGTTAACAAAGATGACCTCTTTTATTTATTCGCATAAGAACGTCAATACTGAATTAGAATTCCCACAATACGTGAAGAATAGTTCAACTCTTTTCACAAAATGACATTTTATGAAAATCAGAAAAGCAACGGGTAATAATGAAGTTTTGTCCGCCGAATGTTCAGGTTTTGATTACAACCGTACGAAACGTTTTGAGGTAATTTAAAGAAGTTTGATAGTTGAAATTTCTGCTTAGATTCTATAGGGAAGATTACTCTCTTCACTCTCTTCCTTTCCTTTATCTTTGTTTTCTCCTTCCTTGCTTTTCTTTGTCATTCTGTCGTGTGCCCGCCGTCAGATACTGAACGACGATACATTTTGCCGTACGATGTCCTTCGGATGGTGACCAGTGAGCGTGCGTTTAATTATTTTTGAAAGAAGTCTTGGTTAATGTCAGATTGTCAAGTGAGAGTACTGCAAAAAGAAGAACCGTTTCATATTAAACGATTGAAAAACCAGTCTAGGTAGGGACTTGGATTATCCTGTTGTGGAGCTGCGGGGGCGGGCCAGGAGTGACCTTGCTTGAACGAAGCCGCCTCGCGCCGGGGGCTGCACCCGTGCCCTTGCTCCTCAGGCTTCGCGGCGACCCACCCTTCTCTTTTGAACCCCGCGCGGCACAGGCGGTGTCAGGGTGCCGGGCAGGGGCAGGCGGCATCGACGGGAGCGCCGCCTGCCGGCCAAACTGTTGCTTCAGAAGTGCCGCCTGGAGCGTCACCTACGAAATACATTACATTGCATTGGGAGGGAGGGGTGCCGAAGCCTTTATTTGAAAAGGTCTCTACGCACGTGCAAATCCGTCGGGTCGACCGGCCAACCAATTTTAAAAATTGCATCGCGTGGAGGCATGATGTTAAACAGAAATGTTGGTTGGTTCGTTTTAAGCACAGGTCTGCCAATTCTCTCCTCCGTACCGCCTGACAATTTGTAGTGTTGGGCCAACCTACGGTGAGTGATTCCTGACTTCGAAACGCTGACCCAAAGTTCTGAAACATATTGTTTTGGAGATCGCTGATAACAATTATGAAGTAAAAATTTCAAAAATTAATTTGCAGATTTCAATACTGCAGAGAAATTGCAAATTTCTTTTCAAAATCGGTAATGTAAGCGAATTTGAACGGTAATTATAAAAAGAAACGCACCAGGTCGAAAAGTGTTTTTTTATTTATAAATTATAGTAATTTCGTAAAGTTCAAAAGAAATAATTATTAAACGACTTTAAAAACTCTTTATTCAAACACATGTCAGGAGGTGCAGCAACTTTGTGATTTTGATAGGTAATTCGAAGTATAAACTTTAAGAAAATGCAAATTTGATCGCAGAATTGCGTAATGTGGTTGATACACGGTTATTGATTGTTTTTCATTTACTTTTCACTTCAGTAATTAACATATTCAGTATTCAGTTATATAACATTTATATTTTATCATGTATTGTGTTTGTACATTTACTCTTGCTGCCGGACTAGAACACTGGCGCACATGTTTCGCTTTCGAAGTGGTCTCTGAAACAAAAGATGTTCCTTACCTGACTTTAATTTCGACTATAAGGGTAAACTCTTGTGGCCATTAACATTTTAAACAGGATTTTCCTTTCTCCTGTTCAGATTTTCGAGGTATGAAATCACTGAGCCACAGCCCAAACAACAGCGCTTCAGTTTTCTCAGATAAGTCAAGTTCGGACAGATGTCGAAATTTTGAATACTACTGAAAATCAGTTTATTCCGAAAGGGAGAAGAGTTGTCCCGACGATTAGTCCAATAAATTGGCCAGTTTGTTGAGGCCTCAAGACGAATTACGGTATGTCCGTTGGGTGTGTTCACAGCAAAGAAGTGGATGCTTCCCCCCTCCCGTCGTTGGTCAGTTCTCGGTGGAGTTCATGGCGAATATCAGATTGCAGCAATTTGGCAGAAAGTAGTTGCGTTGTCCTTTTATGTATTGAGATTTTATCTGTGACTTCATGGAACAGACATTCTAATCTGCTCCGATATGGACTGTTCCTCAGTGCCTGTTTGTTTTTCTTTAAAATTAGGAAGATATTTGAGTTGCCATAAATCTTTGGTGATCTAGACTAACTTTGAAATTAGTTTCTGATGTTTCCTTATTGTCTGCATTTGCGTAGATCTTCGCGGAGTATTCTTCGCAAAACATTACTTTCACTATGGACATTACGGGAGTACTTACAAAGAAGTAGCGAAGGCGAAGTTTCTTAAATGGATGACATAGGTATAGGATATAAAACTATGGTAAAGTGTTGCTATCCAGTGGAGTCCAAATGTCCAATTTCAGCATCCTTAATATTTTCGGTTATCGACAGATTTTTGAGTTTTTTTAACGTTAAAAATGACTCCTTAAAAGACAGGAGACAAAATAACGTTTGAAAGTTGCAATAAATTTGCATAACAAAGATTTTTGATGAAAAACGGTTACAAATTTGCAAGATATTGAGAATATAAAATGAAATGTTGGTTGGGAGAGCAGTGTTTATTGTATTTCATCCTTTCGATGTGTTAAAATTTAAATAATTTTTATCGGGGTAAGAAACCGTGTTGCTACCCCATCGTCAACACTTTTAAATGTAGATTTTTTTCAAATGTAGTTCTTAGCGTTGGTCGAGTCGAATTACAGAACGAAAGTTTTGCCAAGAGGACACTATAAACGGTTAAGGAATATTAGTTAAATCTATATATAATTGAGAGAGGTTTGAGGTCAAAGAGAAAATCCTATATCGCTGAAACGGAATATTTACTTCATATAAAAATATTTATATTTGTGTATGGAGTAAACGTTGGTAATATTTATCTCCCCAAGATCCGTTACATGCTCTGACCTTCGGCCACAATGCCGATATCTGGCTATACCAGTCAAGTAAAGGAGGTTATTATTGTTTCATACTTTGTTAGTCACAATTCAGTTTTGTTGCTTCAAAAGAAACGAACAGATATCCACCTTTAAATTTCTTTCCAGCTGTAACTTCGCGCACACACAAAGATTGAGGTCTATTAGTGTTTCAAAGATGATTCAGATTGCTGCAGGGTCTTTAAAATCAAATGCCAAAAACATACTAATATATTGAAGAATTATAGACACAAATAAATAAATAATAATTTTTTATCATAAAGAAATTTTACTTTTTGAGGATACTTTAACCCTCCCCCCGTGACAATTTAAAATTCTTGTTTGGAAAATAGGATTATTTTCCTTGAAATTATAAGTGTTATAATTCAGTTGTCACTAAAATACATTTAGAAAAAATTTTGTATTTAAAACACAACGGGCCTGCGCGAAGAAGTTTGTGCTTTCTACTCTAATGATTTTTGCTTCAAATGAAAGTTAGTGCGCCCCCGTATGTTTTCAATTGCTTTTATTAAGGGGATTTATAATATATACACGATCTTCATAAAATCGTAAAGTGAATTCTTCAGAGAAATTTATTCGTTATTTCATTGAGAGTTGGAATTGAGCATTCGACATTTCCTCTGCAAGAGACTATAGGTTATTGTTAGCGAAGCGAAAAGCTAGTGCTCTTAAGTTCGAAGCCTTTTTAATTGCTAAGATTAGCGAGTGTATATAAACGCAATGTCCAGCAATCGTTTGAATAATGTCCCGTCTTAAAGTTCCAGTAATTGTAATGTGATGCATTGCGGGAATTATTGTGGATAGCAGGATTTTCTGCAATAGTCCACTGTAACTTGTACGTGCAACTCGTATTCACAGAAATATTTTCGAAACTGAAAAACGGTAAATAGCTCCACATTCTGAAACTGCCGTGACGCTGGACTTTTCTTTTACTCGTGACTCTCGTGATAGCTTAGGTTTAGAGCTCATCAGAGGTACGAAAATACTTAGCGAATAAATCGGGTTACGACGGTGAATTACCTTTGTAAATTCATTTCGTTATCTCCCTCTGAAACTATCGTATATGTACAATACCCGTTTGGGTAAATATTAGTAATTGGGCTTCACAAAGATTACCTCTCAATGGTTAATATAGAAATGCATGTAGAATATTTAATGCTTTTGATGCCGAGTGCGAGGAGGAATGTTTAATTCTAAATAGACTTATTGTATTGTTGCTAATGGAAGTGAATGCCATTGAATGTCATGCAGGGCAAACAAAACAAAACTTCAGGGTTGCTGAAGGTATTGTTGGCAAAGGATGCGGCATGAATATCAATTCTGATATAGGAAAGGGAAAATGGGTTTTACAAGGTAATTACATTGTTTGCCGTTGAGTGAGATTTGCCGAAATTTTAGAGATACAGGTTTACTAAACAATACTTGCATATTAATAGGTGAAGAGAACTTTGAACCCCTCTTTAAGCATACTGCGTGCACGGAGGAGCTAGAGATTTCGCATAGTAAGACTAAATTTTATATACGAGGGTAACAAAGTATTAAATTAAATATAGCGTGCAGATGCAACACACTACTATCGTACATAACTCGGGAATGATGCGTTTTTGAGCTCAAACCTGATTTTCCGTGTTCCTTGAACAAGTTTTGTTTTCTATGAACTAATTTACAAAAGAAGTTGTTTTTAGACTTTTATTTCGAGGTTAGCATTTAATAGAAAATCGCTTTACCCCATATTTGTATTTGTAAACGCGAAAAGCAATTTTTAATAATAGTAATAATTGTAATTTTCGCGCTTAAACGAATTAATTTTTACAAAAGTTCGTAGAGGTTATTTTTTCACTTAACATAACATTACACAAAAATAAAGGGTACTGGAGACAGTATATTCGAGTTTCGAAGGAGTTTGCTCTGTTGGCGGTTGAGATCACGGGACCCGTTTCCGTTGAATTCCTCAACCATGCGAATTTCGACCACTAGTATTTATAATTTTTCACTACTATTTAAAATAATGCCTGTGACAGGTTTTGGCACTAATTTTGCGCGGGAGAGGCCGGCTCCTTGCACGAAACCGTAATAAACCATATTAAAATTTAAGGTGTTTAACCTTAATGCAATTTGCATTTTCTCACCTGGTGACTTTTATTTTTTTTTTAATGTGAACCTTTCCTAAGAGAGGTCGCTTGGGCACATGTGCACTAGATCATTCAGCGACACGTAAACTGTTGTAGCTTGACGTTGAGATCTCGGCGATGCGCATACTGGCGCAAGTCTGTAGTAGCGTTGTGCAATGTGATTGATCGATTAGGGAGGGTTTCCAAGTTAAGCAACGTTGTGCTCTACGCGCGGGCCATTAGTTCGCGAATGCTGAAGTCTGTTGTTGCTTCAGCAGGTGGGTTTTTGCCGGCCCTACGCAGATGACAACCTCGCTTACACCTGAGAATATTTGCAACGATCTCAGATGTATAATATAGATAGAACACACTCAATGTAACAAAACCGTGTAAACCGGTAAGGTAAATCTCAAATACATTTAAATACTTCCACAAAGAGTTTAAAATGTAACTGCATAGCATACCCCCAGCCCTACATTAATGTTAGTGCTTTTAGAGAAGTTTAAGCGTGACGCTTAAATTATTCACTTACAAATCCCGAATTTTCGCTACCCTCTCACTACATCTCCCTCCCGGGGAAACGCGATCTATTGTTAAAGTCCTGCTCTAATGAAAGTATCTCGATAAGTAATAAAAATTACGTGAGGCTTGTGTATCGCACTTAAATTGACAGGTTTTACTTTTCTGTAGGCTTCACCAGCCGGAATCGTGCCACCTTTGCTTGTGAGAAGACACAAGGAATATTTTGGGACCACATTTGTTTCATTCTCAGTTTTAAATTGTTTAGGGGAACTCTTCTTTCGAGATCGAAGTACGAGAGGTTTTTAGGTTCTGGGTGAGGAGATGAGTTTTGAAGTATGACTCCTAAAATTATTTGTAAAGCAAATCATTTGTGTAGTACAGAGATAATCATGTTAAAAATATTTATGTACTAACATGAATTTTTTATTAATTTCGTTAAATTTCATGTGCATTGGGTATAGAAAGAAAACGTGTTGGCCTTGAAATCTATTGTCGAGCGAATGTATCTTAAATACACGCACCGCCCAGTTTTTGCAGTTTTCCATTTTCTTAATATATATTTCTTTATTTGAATAAAAAGCGAATAATTTGTTAAAATGTCAAGTAAAAAGAGATTGATTTATCAATGTAAATGGAATTATGGGGAAGTAAAATTCAAGATTAAATTCATTCCGCTAGCTGTAGATATTTTAGGGTTACTAAATTTGTTCAATTGTCAATTTCTTTTTAAAAAAATCGTGCGTTCAGCAATTTAATACATTTTCTTAGTTAAATTATTTTGAATGTACTCCGTTCACAATATCCATTTTCCAACAATCTGTGTTGTATTTGCGATTATTTGTTGTGGACAATGACGCGCACGTTCTCTTTCACTATTCCCGTAATGCGTTGCGTAACATTATTTATTCATCGATAAATTTACGAAATGAGTATCATAACTGTATCTGTTCCGTATGTTGGCTTCGTTATGTAATACGCCTCACTCAATGCGCACGGCTAGTGCAATTTAGAGTTTATTTTCACTTGCGGTGCTGTGGCGCAACCTTCAGATATTGATCGCACACTCTCAGAATTGCGCAATGTTGAATACGATGGTCTGAGGAGTAACATTTCGATTTGTTCTTATAAATAAAAACGATTGTCTATATTTTCCATTAATTTGTATTATATATGCGATTATATTAATGCGATATTAAGTCATTGTTCCGGTTTTCTGGTAATAAGAACTTTTTTAGCATGAAAAATAAGAGATTACGAACTCCTGTTGGAATTCACTTTAGTCGTGCTTAGTCATGCTATTCGTGCTGTTTGATTCCTACAGAAGATGAAATTACAAGAAAATCCCTAAACAAATTTTTAAAATAATAGAAAGGCATTAAAAAAATTGGAGGATACAAAATGATGCACACTTGCACCATAAAACTTTCCCGTAGTAGTAAAGCTTCATCTATTGCCATTCAGAACCAAATATTAGCAGCTACACCAGACGCAATAGATGCCATCGTGCAAACTAGCGGTCTACGACCAGCAAACAATCACTGCAGCGTGCAGAATTCTCGTCGAACTGTTACACGTCGGCGATAGTAAAGTTTCTCAGAAATTAAAGTTAAAGGTCACGAAACGCGGCTGTGATAATTTTCATGCCGAAAGGCGAAAATAAGTCACTGACGCGCATTTCCCGCCACTGAGGTAACTGAAGCAGGCGCGCCGGACTGAGAACATCCGACGACGCCTTCATGAAGCGTACTTAGACTAGACAGCACATCGTAACAATGTAGAAAAAGTGCCGATTTTTTTGAAAATAATTTTCATAAAAAAGTGTAATAAAATTTAATGAATAAAATATATTTTATAAAATGGCAGAATAAGTAACGAAAAATATTGATATTGTGTTAGGACTGCGTCGATTCGCCAAGATAATTTTATGAACGGTAAGTAGAACGACAAAAAATATGTAACGAAATAAAAAAAGGCTCTATAGTATTAACTTTATTTTGATATACTTGCCATTCCTTTCTGGTTCAATATCGGATTTGTAAAAAGTTTCGTGACGATAGTGAATGAATAGGAGTGTATTTACTCATCGCAAGCAAAACGGTCAACAGCAAAGCATAGTGAACTGTCTAGGCGGTATGTACGAGTACGTAAGAATTAGTTGACAATTTTTCTATTCTCAGATTAATTAACATGAATCTTCAACCTTAATTGGAAATGGACATTTCATATTACAAATTCTTCCCAAAAATATCGAGTAAAAGAGAATTGATTCGCCGCCTTCTCATGTTGTCAACACTTATGGTGAAATATGAGATTATTCTGTTTTCCACTGAATCTGAATTTCGAAGAACTCTTGAAGTTCCAATAGTATCATTTTACAGTTTTACAGAGTAAAGAATTTTTTAAACTTCTATCTTGGCATTCTTTGTGAAGTTGTGACTAGCTTTCTGCGGAAGGAAATCGAACGAACGTTGAAGATGGAGTCTTTTGGGAAATAATTCGACAATGTTAAAATAAACAAGTTTTACCGGACTTTAGAGGAAGCTTTCTAAGAGTCTATTGTATGGTGAAGCCAAACCTAAAAGTCTTTAGATTTGGTTTCACCGTATTCTATATTGTGCATTATCGAATTAATAGCGTTTTAAGATGCTTGCGTGTTTCACCACGTATTATTCACACGCGGTTACTGCTCGGTGCTGCACGCCGCTGAACTCTCACGGTAAGGCCAGTTAACGGAGAAGTGATAGAAATTATCTGCTTCCTCTTCTCGTGTCGACATGCATGATCTCGTATCTGCATTTGCATACCATAGTGAAGTAGTATATAGTATAGTCACTCTAAACTAGGTTATTGGGGGATAGTGATCTGAAGCAAAGTGTGATTTGGGGGTACATGAAATAATTCTGGCAAGAAACACACTACACTTTCTTGAAATGCGTTGAAGCTTCTATTTGAATTTTTTATTCAAAGTGAATGTCTTACGAACAAATTGTAAAAGTGTGCAGTTCTTCAGTTGCAAAGTATATAGAATAAAAAGCTACCGTCCCACATTGCATGGTGAAAAGTACCTTCTCAATTGGTGCATGAAAATTTCTTGGTGAGATGCGCAGTTAAACACGATTAGAGCGGTACGTAAACACAAGTATGGTAAAGCTTGCACTGGGTCTTGAAGATTAAAGACCGAAATCACGTCTAAATTGATATTGGAAAAGAAATCTCGTGAAAGGGAAATTCTCTGGAAATGTGTGTTAATTAATAAAACGCAAATCCTAAGTGAATTTTCCATTAAATCGGCTGAGGTGGCTCAGTGATATCATTGAAGTGCCCATGACCGGGAGGTCTTAAAATTTAAGCCTCGACTGTGTTAGGATTTTCGACACTAGCTACATAGCCAAGTGGAATTCAACCGCTGTCAGGAGAATTCAAGCGACCGGCTTTCTTGGTCTGTAGTTCACCGTAGTTTCTCCGATCCACACGAAATAAATGCTGGAGCAGTACCCTAACAAACGGGCCAAGGACCGCCCGCGTTGATTTCTTCCCCTCCTCGTCGCCCCCCTTACTTTCATACATGTCGAGAGATCAGTCTGGAGCTTAGAGCTTGTCTCGGGTGTAGTGCTGCCCCACTCTTGGGAGACACCTGGTTTTAGTCCGACCCCCCCCCAAGCCGACTGTAGGTCAGCGCCGGATCTCACCATTCAGCTGAGGAAGATAAGATACCTACCATGATAAACACATCCACTGTATTTACGGGGCCAATGACTGTAATAGACTTGCCCGGAAACCTGAAGTAATGAATCAATCCACTAAATGTTTTTCTCACCATCAGGCCGGATTTACAGCTACTTTTTAAGGAATTATTTCGGAGTTAAGAGAACGCGTGCATGCGTACTAGTTTCTGATCCCGGATCCTCAAAACCAAACTGCGCATGTGAACGTTCACTAAAACTCCGAAATAGTTCATGAAAATGAAGCGTGTAAATTGGCTTGTGTGCACTTCTGTGTGAAGGGTTTGTTTTAGCGAACGCCCGCGTTCCCAGGGCGGCTCTGCGCATGCGCACATTCGCTGATTGGGTTGACAATTTGATCACACGGACGCCCATGTGTCAAATTAATGCCTCCAAGATAGGTGCATTACAGCATTTAACACTTACGCATGATACATGGGCGGGCGAGCTTGGACGGAGAGTTGTCACTGTGCGCCATCCAAGGGATTCGCAATAACCATTATATTCTCCGATGTTAAACCCTTGATAATAGCAGACGAAGGGATTTATGGCCGCTCCCTTCGCAGGATTGCATTTGAAAAGATGACGCGTAGTGGACTTTCCTGATCCCCCGCCAAGAAAACCCCTCGTTGATAATCGTGCAGAAATAAAGGTCTCCCGTAAAGTGACTGCACCTCAACGCGAACGCTCTCTTATGTCACTAATACGAGAATAATTAGAATCCCAGTGATTTCAGAGTATATATTTATTCTGTAATGGGGTTGTAAAAGTTCAGGAACAATTTAACATTAATTACCTATCGCCACGACTTTTGTAAGATTTGGAGATTGATCAACATCTCTTGCATATCAACGCAAGATCTCGGGCGATATTGATACTATTGTATAATCAATTCAGAAAGAGTTGATAGGAACAAGGACCCTATCTGAATGATGTTTGAAAAAATTGCAAGATTATTGTAGATGGATACTAATCCGGTTTCGCCCATTTCAGTAATAAATTATTTCCTCTTAGGCTTCTAGCAGCACCTGGCACTAGAAAAAGATAGTTCCGGGCGTGAGTGGGTGGGGGAATCGAAACAATGTCAAGTGCTTGGGGCGTCAGTTTCCAACGCTGCCCGCAGATCTCTCTCTGCTTTTCGTCCAGGAAGAGAACATCACCATCGATTTCCGGGAACGCGCCGCTTGACCGCCTCGCGCGCGCAGGTGAGCGAGCGAGCGAGCGAGCGAGCGAGCGAGCGAGCGAGCGGAGCGGCGCGGCCCCGTGGCGCCCTGCGCGGCGCCATCGCTGCCGCCCCGCCCACCTCGCCCTCTGCCCTGAGCGCGCCACGGGGTTTCCACACGGCTCTCGACCAACGGCTGGGCCTATGACGAGCGCTCCTGGTGTGTGAAGGGGGAAATTCGCCGCGCCGCGACAGCCGTATTCCCCGGTTTCGCGATTAGCGCGATGACTCGATGGCCTGTTGTGCGGAGTCGTAAGAAGGCTTTTTTTCGCGCCATCTTTTCGTAAAACGAAGTGAAGTTGGTTGTGCTTCTAAGTATGGATAAAGTAAGCGTAGCCATTTGCTACGATCCCCTGTTTTGAAACGAGTAATAGGGCGAGAACGGCCAAAGACATGTAAATTAAGATCGTATGTAATTTTCACTCTGCTTGACAGAGATTAAATCGCAATTTATTTTATTTTTAATGCTTCTTAATTCTAACGAACGTTAGTTGTACTAGATTGTTTTCTCGCGGGAGTTTCAAAAGTCCATTTCTTCACATACGGTCAGATTTCCGAGATACTTTCTATTCAATTTCTCTGGGAATATTGGCAGCTTGCGTAAATCGGACCTAATCAACGGAAACGGTGAATACGTGCAGACTTAAAAATAAGACGGCTGTCTATTACCTCGCCAATAAGACTTGGTGCTCCAAATGTGACGTGCTGCCCCTCTCAGGGGCGGATACAGAGAGAAATCTTAGGAGGGGAAATTAAAACTGTTTTAATCGAATGAGGTATTACAGATTTTGTAAAATGTCGCAGGCTACACTCAGCTCGTGCTGCGATACGAATTCGTTTTAATGCTTATCTGAAAATATATTTGCTTGAATGTTAAAAGTTAACAATTTAACAAGGTAAAGACAAATTTTACTTGGGGGGGGGGATTTCCCACCACTTCCCCCTCCGTGCATCCGCGGCTGCTGCGACCGCGCCGCGCCGCGCCGCGCCGCTTGCCACGTGCGCCGCCGGCGAGGGCGAGGGCGCTCGATACCGGCGCGCCGCCAGACTGCCCGGCGGCGGAGGGCGGGTCGGGTCGGACCGGGCCGGGGCGGAGCGGCGGCCTCTCTCTCTTTCTCCCTTCCTCCCCCCTCTCGTACCCGCAGCCGCTTGGCGACCGCCTCCTGCCACCCGGCGACGGCGCCGACGCGGCTCCAGCAGCTTGACCCTAATGCAAGAGACCCCGATCGTTTTTTACCCGGAGGACCCTGGCGGACACTTGCAGTAATTGGGAAGCCGGGAATATTTAAGTAATTGTAACTCGTATTAGTGCATTGTTAATGTTCTTCACTTGTCGCCATAAGGTTTGTTTTTTTGTTCTAGACGCTTTGTCATGCTCATTGAAAAGGTAAAGTAGTAGTGTGGTGCTTTAGAGTAATTAGTAGACATCGGATGTTTAGGCACTAAAAAAAATCGTCTTTTAGGCATCTAAGAAGGCACTGAAAATGTTAAGAACAAGGAGAAAAAGGCACCGTCATAAGTTACATACACTATAAAATGAAAACTAATTTTTTACTATATTATTTTGTAAACTTAAATGCACAAAACAAGTTCGTATATTTTAATGTAAATCTAAATCTACTTATTTACAACTCTTCTACATTTTATTCTTAATAGTTTGTATTAACCAGTAATATTTACCTATTACCAGTAACTTTTCAAGGATCACAATTTCAAAATTGCGACGACTGGGTGACAATATCAGTTTGAATGCGGAGAAGGATATCTGAACGATGTGACTGGTATATATTTTAGAAGTCCAACTCTAGCAACACTGAAACCTTCTGCGAATTTATTTTTATTAAAATTTCGGTGCCCTCGGTGTATTGTCAATCGATCATGTTCTCAGATCATGGCTGGTGTTTATGAAATAGGGGAATGGAGAAAAATCAGTTGGTATACTTTCAGGAATTCCTAGGTAATTTAAAATACCAAAACGTGAATTGAAGATTTCGTAACGAATTGTCACGTTGGACCATCGCCGATTTTACGATATCTTAGCATTGCGTATAAAAATAATGAATAAAAGGCAAAAAAGTCATAAAAAGGTATTTATGCAAAAACGCATTTGTGCTCAAATAGGCAAAAATAAGAATTATAAAACTTCGTCGTATGTCATCATTTGTTATTATTCGTGCACATATATTATCAGCCTTTAAATAAGTTTGCTAGGATAAAATAGGCATTTTCCTAAACATCCGATGTCTAGTATTAAGACTTCTGTAACCGAAGGATTGCTGAGAAGTTCTATGGAATGAAGAAGGGACAAAATTTAGAAATGGGTTTAGGCATTTTAGTGTGAAGGAGAAACTACTTTTCTTAAACACTCGGAAGTGTTCACACAGATTTTCGCAATACGCTATTTAATATTTTAAAAAAGCTGTTTCGTAATGTGATGTATTAAATTTAGATTTATTTGCGTCAAAATTTTCAAAATTTCTAACGCTCAAGTGCTGGGTCAGTTAAGAACACGAAAGGTCGTATGAAGCTCGTCCTTCATCGAATGGGAAATATTTGACGCATGACATAACCGCGTGTTCCATCAGCCGGAACTCTTTCTTCTCTGTTGGGATAACCGTTTTCGAAATTACCAAACAATCAGCTCGGGTGTCTGGGAGTCTGGTCTTCCTAACGATTCGATATTTTTTCTGCATTTCGAGATGCATGTCAAATTGTTAATTTTTTTAGAGTTAATTTCGGTTGATGGGTAGCAACACTTTGCCTATTCATCCTTACTCATATTAAATGGTACGAAAATGTGTCGTTCAGAACGGGACACAATTGTTTCTAGTCAGTAACGGCTCGAAATCCTAGTATTGAATGCAAGTTTTTTGTACAGCACTTTCTACTTAGATCCGGTTTTATGTAAATAAAAACCGTGTGGGTATAAGGACACGAAATATTAGGATTCAAAGTTCTGCGCACTGACGTTTCCTTTGATAGTCCATTTTCCTTTAATTTTCTTTGTAATGAAACGTATAGTTTGACCCTCCGGTTCATGATTTACAAAAAATATTTGATTCTCTTTTCAAGAATCAGAACACTGGACCATCAGTGGCCATTCGCTTTAGAAATGTGAGATCTCCCGACAATCACGATAGCTCTCGGGTTGTAATTTTTTTATTACATTATTACTTTCCTGCAACGTCCAGTAAAAATGCTCAGTCTACGAATTTATTTTTGTACCGTTCCAACTAAATTGCTCTTCTCGTTCAACTGACACGTTCTTCATATTTGAAACATCACAGAAAAGAATCTTGAGTCAACCTAACACTACGGAGAGAAAATCTGGGTGTCGGAAGCCCGCTCGGTGCGAGAAGTGAGCAGACGAGTTGAAATGGCCGCCGCAGTTGCACCGGAAGCCCGGCGGCGACGGTGGCGTCGGCGCCGTGCGTCGCAGCAGCTCTGCCGCCGCCGCCGCCGCCGCCGCCGCCGGCGCCCCCGTTACCTATTTAGCGGCGGGCGGCCGCGGTCAGGGGCGTGGGGCGGGGCGGCGCTGCACGCGACGGCTCGCGGCCCGCGCCGCCCCGCCTCCCCGCGCCTCCCGCCATCCTCGCAATCAACGGCCCGCGCCTTGTATTTACGTCGTAACTGCTTGTGCGGTGCCCTAGGCCAGTGGTTCTCGAAATTTCGTTCGAGTATACTTGGGATTGTTTCATGTAGTCTCGAAGTTTTGTTCGTTATGTAATGGAGATTTTCTTGTAGAGAAAAGCTTTTAATACAAACTTGAGTACGGGAAAGGTTTGAATACTCCAAAATGTTTATGAATTTAAAAAAATCTAATCTAATTGATTTGGGAATTGTCGATGAATATGTAGTAGCAAAACCTGAGAAAATGGGTAGCGTTATGTAGTTTAAAATTAAGGAAATAAGGTCTAAATAGGTATTGTTAAATGTACAAATCTCGTAACTTCGTTTAACTCTAATATTGTTTCAGGAGTTACCTATATTATTTTAAAGGCACGACTTGCACCACTTTGGCTTAAGAAACTGAGGCCAAGGGTAATGAAAAATACTAAGCAAAAAAACTCCAGAGTGACTAAAATGTAGAGGTTTCTATAAAATAAGACTCAAAATAAATGTTACAAACTTCTAGAGCATGTAGATGGGTAGAAAATGATCACTTTTTGCTAACAAACATTCGTAGGGAATTTCATTTAACGAATTTAAGTGGCATTTGCCCCTGACTGTTAGGCAACGCGCAGGTGTTCGGCAGGTACATGAAATCGCCTTGACTGCCTCAGAACCGGACACCTGTGCAAGATGATTTGCCCCACAATCAGGAGCATACACATGTGTATGTTAAGTGTAAGTCTGATATGACATTTTCCACTTTTTTTTTCACAGGAAAAAGTGATTACTGATGCCCTCCCCCCTAAATACCCTGGAAGTTATTTTTCCAAAAAGTAGCATACTGGTTTGAACAACAAATTGTTCTCGTGAAACAACTATTTTTAAAAGCTAGTAAAAAATACTTCAGAAACATAATGTAGTAAACAGGGATACACAGGACACTGTTCTTTACATACCAAGAATATATTTAAAAGAGTTGTTGTTCCATACAGCAACACGTGAATAGCAAATATATAATGCCGGGTTGCCTCTTTCTAGGAGCCTTTCTGTCGCGTGGGGTCAGCGGTGTCCTAAGCAGTGACAGTGTATCGAGAATTCAATCTGTACCCCGGGTATGAGAAAAATCGGAATAACGCAATTAAAATTGTGTATTTTTCACCGAAAATTAAAGGTTTCATTGTTCAGTTAATTTTCCCAAATTCGTGACTATCAGGCAAAACCGTAGACACCTCAGAAAACCGGAGGATGAATAGTTTTCCTTAAATTTCTGCTTAATTGGAAATTGATAACAGAGATAGTGACGGTAATATACATATGGGGGTGGGGGAGACTTACCATAATGAACAAGTGGGTACTCTCGTATGTTAGACTGGTTTAAAATTTTCGAAGTCTTCCATGAAGATTCGCAGAGCGATCGCCAAATTTTTTAAACTTCACACAACCGAACCGCAATCGAACCTTGGTCAAGATGTAATTGGTTTCCCACAAATGAATTGAGATTTTTGTTTTTTGCTTAAACTCGTCACTTTTAGCACGGACCTAACTTTATACAACTGTAAATCAAACTACCTACAATAACAACTGCCTGATATACTTTCGAAAAACTGACCTGACGCGCTCATCATCTGTCAGATTGTGTCGAGAGAGAAGGTTAGCAGCCGATTTGATGTTATCTGAGCTGAATGGAGCAATGCTAGTTTAGCCAAGCTGGTAGCAAGAGCAGCTAGAGCAGCAAGCCCTGCAATCCACCGAAAATTTCCCCGAGCTACGATTTGGCGTTGACTTGAGACTGAATGTGGTCGCCAGGAAGTAAATTTCCTCTACAATATTGTTTGCTGCAATCTGTAATGCGAGGCGCACATCGAAAGAAATTATGTTCAATAAAAGCAGGTGTAATGGCTTTCGCGAAATTAAGGAAATGTTTTTGTAATTTTTAAAATTAATGTTACTTAGTTAAATTGACAGTAAAGGTAAGCTTTTTTGGTTAAGTTAGTTACGAACAAGTTTTACGCGGTTTTATTTAATCTCGACACGTATGATATTTTTTACTTTCTAAAAATTGTTCATTCGGTTCGAAATAGCAGTAAGAATTTTTTTATTCTAATTCCGCGTGACACTGGTATATAAACAACACTTTTACTCAGTGCTATTCTAGATTGTAAATAGTCTTGTGAATGGTAACCTTGACATCTGAAACGTCATTTCCTGTATTACATAAAGCCTCGTGCATTGAACATCTCCTAGAATGGACTGCTGCAGAAGTCACTCCAATTTCAATTGCCAGTCTGGTTTTAAACGAAAGGCTTCACAATGCAGTGAATAAGCAAAGTTCTCCATCTGAAGCCGGACAAATGCATGTGCGCACATCCTTATACAACGTCCCGACATTACCTTTTCAGATAATTTGTTGGGTTTTCTAAGTCAGCTACATTAGCAATGTATAATAATGCATACAAATTAAAGTGGTTAGTCTGTCAAGGTTAAAGAGTCAAGGTGATCAAAACATTTTATGAAAAATACCGAAGTCTATTTATTCAGTGAAAATGAAAACAATAATTCTATAATGAAACATTAACGGAACGTTTCTGCAGTTTGACGCAACTAACTGTAGATCTTCAAAAATGTTTTCTTCGGTTTAGTGGACTAATACGCTTTTGTCAACAAAATTTCAAGAACCTCTAAAACTATCTTAGATGCCAAAGTTATACAAGAATGCATACATATATATTGGTTGTATTGACATAACTTTGCTGAAAATAAGCTGCACAAGGTCCTAGGCTGAAACTTCTCATCGCTGTTACTCGCAACCGCTTTTGCCTCGAACTCTCGTATCCACGATAGTTCGTCGCAAATCACGTAACATCCATAGTTTTAAAAAGTGTTGGTATTCTGTGCTTTTAAATTACGAATTATAAAACCTGTTCTGTGGATTTTTGCTCTAGGCAACCTCACAGAATTGTTGGAAAGAAATGAGTGATTTTTTTGTGCCTTGCTGTCTTCGTCTGAGTATCTTTTCTCGTGCATGTACTCGGGAAGTTGACCTGCTTTATGCGTACGGAACAGTAACTTGCTAGTGTGTCCTCTCTGCCTTTCCACTTCCGGGACATTTTTCTCTTCCTCTAATACCAGTTTCTGCAGCTGTTACTTTCTTCGTTCATGCAGTTGCACGGTCTGTGTCTATAAAGTTGTTTTCAGGTCATGATAGCAAATGTTGCCGCGGTTAATATTAGAATGTTTCTGAATTACGCAAGATCAGTGTCAATGTTTGTAGAAGTGTTGTTTCCATCCGACTTTCAGTGCTCTGGAGGCACCCTCAGCCAGAAACCTGAGGGCACTTTGCCTAAAGTTTCAATCATATTCAAAATATTTTCTATTTGGAAGAATTTTAAGGAACAAATGCTCAAACAGTAAGTAATATGATTTACGTACCGTACTTAAGTGATGACTACTAAAGTGATGACATTCATTCAAAATGCTATTCATAATAATGCTAAAAAGCGTGGGTGAAGCGATAACCAAAGAACAAAGACGTGTTGTGGGGCCGTGAATTCTCAAGTGCTCTTTCTAGAATATACTTTCTAAGCTGCAAGGACGTTAGAAAAATATAAGTTTGGTTGTAAGCAACGAACTAGTGTTGAACTCAGACCTAGAGTAGATAAACTGTTTAAATGGGACGTCACATCCTCGAGATTACTAGAATGCTCAATTCCTGCAAGTTTAATTTTCCGGATTATTATTACGTTTTTTGATGTTCATTTGCTTGATAATGTATTGAAGGTAGGGACGGGAGCAACATTGCTAGACTGAAAATATTGGAGATAAAGAATTTATACAGTGTTGCACAATTTAATACACACGTTGTTCGTCTCTTCTGAAAGAGAAGTTTGGTATTTTTGAACAGTAATGTACGTTTGTAGAGTTCGTTTATATATCGTAATATCGAGCGCGCAGACTTCAGTCGTGCTGCGGGTGTTGTATTTGGAGCAACCGATAGGCAGATATTTGCAAAGGAAATTTTCTTCCTGTCTGCCGCGCCCTACTTAGCGTGTAAAAAGAGATCTTCAGATTTTTAGGGTATTGTCCATTCGTTTGATGACCAGCTTGCGAAGACGACGCAACCACAGGCCGTTAGCCTTTGGAGTAGAAGCTCCAGTTTTTATAGTTAGATTAGGTCTGCTGTTATTTAGATAGGTGAAAGACCTAGAAATAAGAGCTATCTTCATTTTAATCGCGTCTCTTACGCAGCCAACTTCCCTAACGTATTGTCGCGCCATTCAAGAGATTCCTTTGCATTCGGCCGGTGCCAAAAATGTCGAATAGGGGAAGGGCGCCCGTTCTGCTGGCAAGGCAAATGGTAAATAAAAGTAACACTTCCGTTCGCTTTGGCGACGGAGCTGGTCTTTTCTTAGCCCGACAGACGGGCTCCCGCGGGTCGGATCCCGCTGCAACGCAGATTCGCGATGTTGTCCGCGGCCTTAGCTAGCTCGCAGAAGGGTACTGTCCTGCCCCCTCTGGCCGTGCACAGTCCCGACCTGCCTTCCCGCTTGCAACTTCTGCGGCGTCAGCGCTCAACCTCGAATGCAACGACCAGGGACTCTTGATTTCCTACGCTTTGCATATCACTTCCGCTTCTTGACTGCGTCGTTTCAATAACTCGATACTTGTTTCCCCTTTTTGTGTGCCATCGTTTGTCGCACCTGTCATTTCAGTTCTCGATGTTACATTAATCCACGTTTAAGACTTGGGTGTGTGTTAATATTAAATTACTTTTTTATGGGGGAAATTTTCTACTTGCATGTTTACAAGTTTCGTTCTTTAATGGTGTCCACTGTTATATTTATAATAATTTTCATTCTTGTTTTACTTGTTGAAGGGACCGAAGAGCAATGAATTGATAGGTTTATCGTAATCATTAATAAACTTCTAGGATGTGAATGGAATTCAATAAATATTCGTTCGCATACGCGACGATAATAGTTTACACAATTAGTTATTAATAATATTAAGCTTTATTGCACGAGTACATGTTTTGAAACGAGGGACGTTAGGAACGAGTTGCATACGCTATATTTTATATATAACAGCATTATAAACTTATAAGAGAAACATAATTTTAAGAAACGACTGTCTTATGACGCGTCGGGTATTCGAAATTTGTGCGAGAAAACGGTGGTCGGCTGTTCCGTTCAGATACCTCCCATTAATTCACTCGCTGCGATTGGCTGAATGTGTGACGCAATCATTGTGCTGTAAAATCTAATACGTCTTCATTTGTGCCGCAAAATACCCTTTTGTGAACGATTTCTTGCAACAGAGAAGGTCATTTACAATGCTGGTCAACAACAACAACAACAACAACAACAACAACAACAACAACAATGGAAATTAAAATTTTAAACCCACTTATTTGAGTGATTATTTTACCTGATGGAGACGCAGCATGAGCTCCAAAACATTGTAAACTGAAGAATATTTGAATGAATAATGTTATGAAGAGATAAATACCTGTAGAATTGTAATAAATGCGATTGTCTATAAAAATGAATGGAAATTATTTTTAATGATTTCTCGGCTCTAGTTCCGCTCTGCTTTCGCTAATTCTTTGTACCCCCACCCCCACCCCACTCCGGCGCCCCGTGGCGTCCGCGGTGGGCGCTGGCGCGTGTCAGCTCGGGGTGGGTGCAGCAGCGCCGCGCCGCGCCCCGCCCGCGCAGTAGCCCTCGGCGCCGCAGCGCGGTATTTCGAGGCGCGCGCGTAAATAGGCCCCTCCCCCGCCCAGGTGGGCGCAAATAGCCTGCGCGCGAAGGTCGCAGGTGGGTCCGGCCCCCGCCGTGGCGCGCTGCCACCCCCGCCCCGCCCCCGTCCACAGCCAGTCCGCGGCGCAGGGCGCTGGGCCTTGCTCAATGGGACCTCTTGCTTTGTTGGGTCACCGGACAGGGTCGACAGCGCGGGAGCGGGGATGACTCGTCCTATGCCGGGGATTTGATGCAGGATTTTGGTTGGGGTGTGCTCTTAAATTCTCTTGCTGCAGAAATGATTATTCCTTGAAAGTACCTATTTCTTGACAGTACCTATTGCTTATTAATCTGGATGTCGTAAGAATTTCAGTCAATACTTTGACAGTCAATCCCCTTCTTCAGAAGCAACCGTCCTCACGGTGACTTTGGAATATCGCTGTATGTGTGTATGTGCTCATACAGCACGTGATGAGATTGTAGTTCACGAATCTTCGATGCAGCTTGGTAATAGTGTCATTAGTTGTGATAGATAAGTTGTTAATTTCTTTTTAGGATGGCCTATCGCAATGTAATGTAAATGTTGAAAACCATGATGGTTGGATTACTGCAGTATTGGCTTAGTAACATTGCTTCATTTCTTGGCAGTCGCTCACCGATATACTGATTGCCTGTAAACACAATATAACATTTTTAAAGCTATTTTTTTATGATACTTCACTCGCTCACCTTTTTCGACTGTCCCCGGTTCGAAAAGAAAATATTAAATGTTGCAGTTTAAAAATCGCGCAACTTAAAGACTGGATCACATAGAAACTTGCAACATACTTCGAATGTTTTATGTGTTGCTCTCAAACTGCTTCATATGTTTTTAAAATCCAGATTTTTAGGCCTCAAATTATATTCATTATGACATACATTTCCTGAGCTCATCTGGTAACACCCATTTCATGTCAAGGAAATAGATCCTGGAAATATAAGTAAAATTAAATTGACTTCTTGACTGTCGTTACCTAACGGGTCTAGGCCGTTAATAAATGCTTAGCAATATTGTTAAGCGTACCCAAGCGTAGTACTGAGGATGTATGGCTCAGTTCACACTGCCCGTTAGATGATGAATTGAGCTTAAAATCAAAGTTTGACAAAGTGCGAAGTCCAGGTAGTTCTCGTAACCTCCAGATTGTCACTAGGTAATTGGAAAGTTAATATCAATCTTCATAAATTTTACAATAGAACGAAAATTTCGTAATAAATTCGTAAAATAAAGCAAATCCACAACTTGCTTATAAATGTGATACAAACCTAGTATTGATGCAACCATTTAAATTAAAGTATCTCTGTAAATTTGAAGTTCAGAAGTTTTTGGATTGAATATTTTTTGCTAAAATTAGATGTTAAGAGGTTGCCGTTGCCTTGACGAGATTAGTATACCGTTGAAAGTAACTGAATTTTCGTAACTTGTTATAAGTAATTATTAAGCCAGTTCTGCAATTGACGTACTGTGATCCGGAAGAACCGCATTTATCGATGCGATGCGTTTTAGGCTGTTTACCTTCTCGCATATTTTTGAGTGACGCAGTTTCGTAAAGCATGACCTTCAAGATGGGGCTTCGCTTCAGATGAGACTCGAGGGCCGACGAGGATGACGTGGGGGAAGCTGTAATGCGCCGAGCCGCAGTGGTGGTGTCTGCTTCCAGGAAGCCCTGCGGCTGGCTGCTGCGAGCGCCTGGGGCTTTCCTACAACGCGAAGCACACTGGCCGCGATTATGCCAAAAGCACGAGCGCGTTACTACAAAAATGCTTCGCTCTGGCCTGCAAACGTGCTACCAGAGCAGAATTCATTGCTAATTGATGCGCATTTCGAACGTTTTGGATCTGTCGGCACTTCCACGTCCGCACTATAATTTGTTTTGCTTGCTACATTTGAGGAATGAAATCCGCGTGCATGCGCAATTGCTAAATTTTGCGACCAGTGATATTCTGTCCTGAGTGAAAATCTACTGAGAAGTTTAAATTCTGAAAGAGATTATGAATAATGGAACAAAAATATATTTATATTCAGATTTTCGCAATTTAAGTTTTCAGGTTTGATTAAATTATGGCTGATAAACTTTGTGCTTTCGGCCCATTGCGAGCGACATAAGGAAAGAAACTGGGGAAACTCGCGCGATACCACACGCTTTGTGGAAAGGGCAGTATCCACTTAGGGCACTCTGTTTCTCTTTGTGATAAGTGAACAGAGAATGTGCGAAACAGAACAAACAAATGTGCCATGACATTCATACGAGCGTAAAATATTTAAAACACCTAGACTTGCGTGATGTCGCATGTTGTATATGATTTTTCAAATCCCATGAAGAGCTACAATCCTATTGATACGAGACGTTCCGTTTGCTGTGGTCCATCGTGCCGCTTATGTTCCAGGTATAATGCATCAGTCGCGCCTTCAGATATATTTTTCCCAGTTAGAATTTCGAAGAGCTAGAGACTCTAATGAAATATTACGGGTCGGGTCGGGTCTGTGGAGAATTTATGCGACGTATCTCTCTCTCTCTCTCTCTCTCTCTCTCTCTCTCTCTCTCTCTCTCTCTCTCTCTCTCTCTCTCTCTCTCTCGCTTTTTTTTTTTTTTTCTTTCTCTCTCAATATTTTTCTCTCGAAGACTTGCTTCAATTTTTTTCAAAATTATTTAATTTGATGTTGGAAATGTTCGAAGAAAAATAACTAGATGGAGGGTGTCCCGTAGATGACTTCTATTGGAGGCTAATGTTCTGCCTTTCCACAGGTCAGTCTGTTTAACCTTCACGGTTCCGATGTGAACTGCGTAGGTTGGTGTCGCCCCGTTCGAATGAGGCAGCAGTAGTGTGTCGAGGCGCTGGCACGGCGCCGGGTGCCCCTGCCTGTCGGCTACAGGGCTTCACAGAGTGCGGGGGAGCGCGTAGGTGTCGTGACCCCGCCCTCGCCCCTGCCCCCGCCCCCGCCTCTGCCGGCGTTGCGCCGTTGGCAGCTGCCCCGACCAACGACTCCCCCGTCCTCCTCCTGCCCATTTACGTTCGTCCCTGCGTTCTGGGCAAATCCAGAGCTTTCGTGAGCGCTTTGTGCCAGCTGGTCAACAAGTTGTTAATGCTCACTGGTAAGCTTCGCTTTGAAATATACTTCAATCTGATAGGGTCTCCGGCCCAACAAGTAGTGTCTTCTTAGCTGAAGTTCCAACGCATCGATCCCAATGTGCAAATCTGCAATCGATTTATTAATCAAGAATTTTGTTTAAGAGGATAGCAGGGGGCTTTGCGTTATGTTGACCTCAAGAAGAAGTTGCATCTAATGTACCTTGCAAGCAACGTTGTCCGGAAACGTCAGAGTAACGTTTTAAAGTTGGAAAAAGTCGTAGAAAAAGGAGGAAACTTCGTACGATGTGATTACTCGAAATCTTGGCACGAGTATATCCATTGTCTAGATCAGTGCCCTTGACAGTGAAGATAAAAGATCAGACAACTTTCAGCACAGAGTTGTCGGTGTTTTGTGTAAAAGGTGGGATTTGTAGGGTCAGTGTCACCAGATGGTATCTTGATACTCCACACTTCCATTCAGTTTCACATTAAATTTCCAGAGGGGTACCATATTTTGTGGGATAATAATTTCCAAATTTTTGAGAGTATCGTGAGGGACACTGCAGCGAATTAATTAGGTGATAGTTATCCTGTGGTCAATGCCTCCAATTATCGTCCTGCAGAAACCTCGAGCACAACGATCTATTCTTCCTACTGCTAGAGGGTAAATAAATCACGAATGTTCATACTTCTACTGTAGAAAGATTGAAGTATCCTCTAGAGTACTCGTACGGGGATACTTTACTCTCTCTGGATTGGACAACATGTTCATTATTTTGGGTTCAAAATAAGTTTGCTTTATAGACCATTGTCAATCCACATCGCAGATTAATTTTTTTTAAACAAAAATTAGTTTCTTGGAAGACATTGTAATTTCATTTCCGTAAATTTTGATAATTTATCGTTACCATTGGATTTCTTTTCAGATATTGAGCCTGAAGTTCTTTGACTTCAACCCGATTTTACACCTTTACGTTTCGTATCTGGTAAATCGCGCGTGCGAGTTGGAGATTTGTGTTCGTGAATAGAGGCCACAGCACCGATCGCGAGAGAGGGAGAGGTTGGCAGGTTCGTGGGGTGGGATGTTGGCATCCGGTACCTCATTCACATTCAGGGACAATTTCTTATTCATACTGTAGTGGGCCTTAAGTGTTCAAAGGGGTTTGTAAACACACTCTTGAAAAGTGAAGTATCCATGTCCTGTATCATTGAGTAATGAAATTTAATTAATTTCTCATATTTTCGAACTTTGTGTTTTTTCACAACTGGGGACTTTGAAGTAGTCTAACACGAAATATTCAAGCAATCATGGTCGCGACGCAAAACTCGTAGGTTAAGAAGTACGCTTGGTAAAAGAGATTCGTAAAATATTGACTAATTGGATAGTGGGATACGCAGTATAATGTAAAGAGTAAAGGGTTGCGCAACGTCATCAATTGCATTAATATAAATAATTCCAAAAAGTGCGAAAGGCGACATCATAGAAGAACGTTTGCGAACCGAACGTAAACTTAATAATTGAACATATTTTTATTTATAAAGAGTAATCTAATAGTGTACTTAAAGGCGTTAGGAGGGAAGAAAAGACTGCGACCGAGCCAATGGCAGAAAACTTCTTTCTCTTCATATTTACTCAAACACTTCAAAAATATTTGTATGGCTTGCTGATTACAAGTAAATGTTTCAGTTAATGTATTTGAAATCACATTAGCGAAGCGCGCTCCTGCGCTCGTAAAGCGTAGAGGATTCAAGGTCATTTTAGTAGACAACGTAAAAATCCTGCAGTTACGTTGGGATAATCGAGCTTTACAATATTTTATAAAATCACGGAAGAGACGCAAGAATTAAATGTGCCAACGATCGGCGGCGAATCATTAAATCGGAACTCGTCCTGATCGGTAGCGACACTACATCGGGTGCACATGCAAATAATTAGACGTCTGTGACTTTGCGATCGGGTATATCAAATTCCTGGCGCATGTGATTCCAGACACCGCATTGCCTTGCGTTCCTGGAGGGAGCGGGTTCTCTTCTGGGAACCATGCGCGAGGCGCAGAGCGTGGCGTGGCTGTCGGACAGTCTCCGTTCACCGAAGCGTCTGACACTTCGCTGGTCACCTGTTTGATTGGAATATCGCGTGCTGTGCACTTCTCGAATTCGGAATAAGCGGTGGAGAGAGGGGGAACGTTTCGACGATGGGTAACTGTTGCGTATTTACTTTGCAAGACGAATTCTTGCTCGGAACGAAACCTTAAGGGTTTTCCACAGGAGCCGTGTGTGTGGATTCGATCATGCCAGTTAGAATTCCAAGAACACTGTCTGCAGTGCCGATTTTTGAAGTGGATAATATCTAAATTTTCCAGACAGTCACTTTTTGTTAGGTGTGTTTGGTACACTACACACGCTACTTCAATATTAAACATTCTATGTTTTAATATTGAAAGATAGAAATGTACAAATGTCTGAATAATTGCGTGCCTTGAAAGGGACAGTGTGTGGGCCCTCCGTCGTGCTAGATTTTCCAGCAATGTGCTCACGGTTCATAGTCAATGTGTGGCGAGCCCTGAAATCACTGGAAACAAAAAGCAAAACCGCAGATGTGGAATAAAAACTATGGCCCGGGAAATGAAATATCTCTTCCGTATGCGAGTCGCACGTATAATGGAGGAATCTATCCACATTTTATTAATTCGTTCTTTTTTTTACTGTAGAAGGTTACAAAACCGAGAGTGAACATTACCGTTTTTCTCTGGCTACATTTCTTCGGGGTCTCCATTTGATCCCACGTGACGAAATGCAGTTTCGCACTTCATTATTGCAAAAAAGAATTATTTTCTTAATTCTTCCAAAAAGTTTGAATTGTCGATTGTAAAAAGAAAATCCTCCCTAATTAAATTTGTTTTTAGTCCTCCGTCAACTTTTCGTATTGTCATGTTCCCTTAAAACGTCAACCTGTTATGCCCTGGGAATGCCCTGGTGGTTTAACATTGGCAAGTAGCTCCGAGAAAAAGAACTCCTAATACCTAGCTATGTGCTTAACTGAAATACTATCGCAGCATTTTAAAAGTTTTTGTTTCTATTAGAAGTTCAGATTATTATAAATCTTCTGACAATTTAATGTTCGTCGAACGTGTAGGCGTGACTCGTATTCGTGCGTTGGGGCTCTGTGCGCCTATTCCGAGCGGAGGCGACTGGAATTTGGGGCTTCGCGGCTTGCGCCCTGCGCATTTCCGAGCGCGTCGCGCCGTGTCTTGGTGCCGACGGCGCCCGCGCGGGGGCGAAAGGGAGGAGGAGGAGACGACGGGCGAGCGCTCTGCGAGGGTGGGTGGCGCAACGCACTCTCAGGGCTGCGCGTGCGCTCGCCCATCGCGCCAGCTGGCACCCCGCCGGACCACGCCACGCGGCGTAGTTAACGTTTCGTCTCCGCACTGAAATTCGGATGGACTTTGACAGGTCATCGGAAATTCCGTTGCCTCTGCAGAATTTTTAACCGGGAGGTGTACTAGGTTTTGGATCGTAAAGGATTCTTCTCTAGCTAGACCGATGTCAGTATCATCTGCCTGGTGGCAAATTCCAGCGGTTGGCTGCTCTGATCGGTTGCGCCGAAAATCGCAGCAATGCGCGTGTTCTTCCTGTCCTCGTCTTTGTTACGCCCTCTCCCCTAATGCTTTCACTCGCGCACTTTCACATACGTGTACCACACTACGACACATGTCGGGGGCTTAGAGTTTATGCTGGCTGGGTCCGTGCCTCACCGGAGGAATATTCGTGCAAGCTTAAGTGTCGGTCAGCACCGGATATCGAGTGTCAGCGGGAGAGGAACACAGACACCTTGCAGGATATAATATGTATTACACTTAAGTGTCTAACGCCCTGTGGTTGCTACTCCTAGAGTAGGTAGTACTCGCTCGCTTTGAACTTAGGTCTACCATATGTATGTCGTGCCCTTAAAAAATGTGCTACCAGACATGGTTACGTTGTATGACATGTGGAAAATTGCTTGAGGTTTACTGCACAGTCGACGTACAAATCCAACGTGTCGTAAGGTGATACAAATTGGAGAGTTAGGGCGAAGAGAGTTAGGCAATTGAAATCGAATATACCTTGGTTTATGATGGTTTTGATCTGAGGTCAAATGTCGAACAATCCACTTACAATTAAGTTTGGAAACTAAACTTGTTATACGTAATTTTCGTTCACTTAGAATATTGCAATACCGCAGTCTTTTTCGGAGCGTGGAGCGTTGTTTATTTTTATATGAAGCAGTAATTCTAGGAAAGTGTATAGTATGCAGCGTGATTTAATTAGCCGTCCAATTTCATTCACACGAATTAGTTCTGAGCATTTGTCTGTGCAGGGAAGATTTTTAAGGGTCAAGTTTAATCTCTTTAGTTTTTGTTTCTTCTGCGTAAACTTTCGAGATTTATGTGGATCCTCCCTTGTACTAAGTGTGCCCATTTTTCAAAGTTAAGGCCGGCATAAGTGGCTCAGGGTCACTGCCTCAGACCTGGAGCTTCTAGGGTGAGTCTCCCAATGATGGCAGGATTTTGGTCACTACCGAAATAGCTAGGTTGAATTCAGCCGCTGTCGATAATTCTATCGCCAGCTGCTCTGATCGGTGGTTTATCGATCAACACCAGGCGAATGCTGGGGCTATACGGTTTCAAACGGGCCTCGAACCGCGCGCGATCATTCCTGCCTCTTTCTAATCCTAACCGCATCCGCTTTACACGTTACACATGTCGGGAGACCAGTTGGAGCTTAGACTTTTTGTCCTCTCTGGGGCGATGCCCCGCTGTTGGGAGATACCTGGTTAGGGGAGACCCCGCAAGCCGACGTGTACGTCGGCGCCGGAAGTCATCTGGCGGGGGAAGATCACCGCCACTTCCCGTGATAAAAACGAGCACTACTCTAACGGAAGGAAATAACACTTGACGCGCCCAAAAACACGAAATAAAGTAAATAGGCGCAATCTGCTCCCATGCAATAAACCAGATTTGTGCTGAAGTATTGTGATAGAAATTTTCCTTCAAAAAAATTTTTCATGGTTTTGTGAACGGAAGAGCATAATGAAGTTATCGTCGTCGGCAGCGCAAGTCTATTCGACCGGCCTTCACAGCGTTGGTAGAAGTCTGTGTAGCCAGAATATATTTTCATAGGAATGGCGAGGATCTTACAATGAATGCCTGACCCTCGAGCGTTTTGTTTTATTTGAATTGATAAAACCTTATCGCAAAACAGTTTATACATTTAAAACCACAAACATCGTGTACTTGTAATCCATGTTTGTAAATATATGAAGGCGATAACCGATTTTAATAAACTTGACAGTGATTATTACGGTCGGTGAATTGTAAGAATGCATGATTTGTCATGGTTTATACATGGTCTTCGATAAATAATGTACATCTTCCATGAGGAGAGGGGGAGTTCTTCGGGAGCAGAAACGCAGGGTTTATCCATGGACGATTGAACGATAATAAATGATTACGAATGACCTTATAGTTTGCTTGCCTCAGACCTTGAACTCGAGATTGATACACTCGGACCGGATATAATATTGCTTACGTGGTCAGAGAGACGAGTATCATGAACTTGTTAATAAGGGGGTGAATGCGCTATGTTGGTTTTTCATTCGAAGTGAATGGTATAAGTGATTCGTGGAAATATTGGAGATACGTATTGGCGATATTCTAAAAAAGGCTTTTGAAACGGTAACTGCGAATATGTGAAAAGGAGATAAACATGCACCGCCACTTACACGAAGTATCTAACTAATGGAATGTTGAGTCGAGTAGTTCTCAGAGGACGTTTACCTTCTTTTGTGGGTTGTTCATTCAACTCACGTCGGGGACTAATAACGTGGATAGTTTCATTATCGCAGTAGTGCGTAGAATGTCAGTAATATTTTCTGTAAAATACTGTCTTCGTAACGTCTTTCGAGGATTGAAACATTTTTATTTTTTGACTGATAAGAATATTCGATAATAAACTAAAACCCGGAGCAATGGAGGATATTTTGTGGGTAGATAAATTGCTACAAGATCAGGACGTGAAATATAACCCGTACCGTACGTCGTTTTGCAAGAAATGGCGAGTTCACACATCTCCAATCTTCAAAAAGATCTTTTCCTCCTACAGATAAACTGCCATTCCATCGTCGGCATGCAACCTGTTCCAGATATGTTGTCAGAGCTGCCGAAGGTATCGATAAAGTGTGATTGGATGCAAGGTTTCGTTCTTATCCCGAATTGTTCACTTGTGAGAAATCAGAACAACCAAGCTTATTGCTGTTAGTGTGCTACTTTTCACCCATGCTCTTTCCAGTGCTCTGTACCTCCCGACAATGAAATAATTTAAGAAAGAAATGCCATTTGCGTTAACTGGTAGCAAATCCTGTGTATGAAGCTCTTCGCGAACGTTTCTACATTTGCACCGAACTGAGTTACTTTTCAAATTTCGGCTTTAAGAGCTCTCTATAATTGTTCAATCCAGCTGTCTCTAGTCTCTAAACCCTTACGAAAGAAACTGGACAGTTGAGAGAGAAATGAAGCTTGTTGGATGATGTTAATTGACTTAATCATTAGTGGAGGTGGAAAAACTGCCTCAGACAAATCGGAGCTGAATCCATTTAGAATAAATTGTTGTTTGAGCGCGCCCTTGGAAGCAGGCGCGAGCGGGTGCTCGCTCACTTGTTGCGCTCGGGCTGCAGCCGCGGAGCGTGGGAGGCGGCGGTGGCGTTGCCGGCCGGGGAGAGGTTGAGGGTGACGTGGAGCGAGGGGCCGCTCCACGTGCCGCCGCCACCGCCGACGCTCGGGCTGCATCGAGAAGGAAGTTCCTCGTCAGGACGAGGCCGCCGCCGCCGCCGTCCCGCCGTCGCGGCCGCCGCAGCGTCTGGCGTCTGGCGGTCGCCACTGGCGCGACGTCTCCCCGTCGCTTATCTGGCGGCGGCGGCGGCGGCGCTCGCTCCGCTCCCTGAAGCGCACAGTGCGAAATGGTTGCGAACTCTGCGGACGAGTGGGTTGGCTCATTCCAGTAAACCTGGGGAAATCATTTTCGGTCTAGATTCCTGCCACTCGCGGATTGGCGGTGGTCTGGTCTCATCCGATTACGAAGGCACTTCTGCGGGGCTGTGACTGACATCCATGGACAGTACCGAAGCCAGTTTTCAAATGTGCATGAGATTTGGGGTCATTCTGGGTGGAGGGAGATAAATCGTTTAATTCAATTGTCAAATGGGGAAAATCAATAAGCAAACTGCCATTGCCACTGCCATTGCAACGCTCCGTGCATCTAAAGGAAACCTGTGCAAGAACGTAATGAGCCCTCTATCCCTTGTGCCAAATGTTGAGCAGAACTGTACCAACCAGAGGTTCGCACTGACAGCGCGGTGACTTCCGAGAAAAATGTTGGAAAAGTATTTCGTGAAATTGGTTGTTGTTGTTGTTGTTGTTGTTGTTGTTGTTGTTGTTGTTGTTGTTGTTGTTGTTGTTGTTGTTGTCGTTGTCGTCGAAGATTTCGGGTGTGGGGAAGGGAGGGCGGTTACGCCTACGGGAAGAAAACTTGTTTTTTGTCAGGGAAGACAGTAGTGTAGTGCTGCCTATGGTTGTCGAGAGGTGTCCTATCACTTCATTTTAGTGGGACCATTCACTATTACTTCATTTAATGTGTTACCTTGATACAGGGATTATTGTTACTTTGTGAGAGCTTAATAATTATTTTATCTATGAGGTAAACCATTTTACGTTTTGCTCCTTATTTGGTTAATGCTCTTCAGGCAATATTCGTTTCAGATGATGTTGGTTTTATTCATTCGTTCTGTGGAGTCATTTCATTGAACGCTCCTACAGAAAGAAAATAAACTCTGTAATGGCAAGAGCGACAGACATGTTGTACAATACACAAGGGGGCTTTAGTGGAACAAATGGAAATGCCTCTAGTATGGTTTGAAATCGCGAGTGGGGGATCGTTTGTTTTGTCCCTTGGACTCTTTAACGTTTCGCACTGTACACAATCGCTTGAGGGGGGGTGAGGTGAGGGGGCGGCGTCGGCGACTGAATCACACGCGGTGAAAGCGACCTATTGGGTTTCTCGAGCGAGCACTGTCGGGCGGGGCGGGGCGGGGCGGGGCGGGGCGGGGCGGGGCGGGGCGGCGCGGCGCGGCGCGGCGCTGTCCTTGCACGTGTCCGGTGGCGGGGAGAGAGGCGCGTGACTGCGGAGGCCCGGCCGCGCGTGTACGGTCGCCAGCACGGAGACCAATGGAGAACATTAGTTGCTGGCGTAGGCATCGTCGGTTGGAGGGTCTCTGCGAGGCACTGAATGCGCCCTCAGAGCGCCCACTTATCCCTTCGAGAAATCAAATGGTGGAAAGTTGGAAGGACAGGTAACATTTTGAATTGTGTAAAAGAATCTGTATAAAAATCAAATACATATTATGTACGTTGTTGTTTTCACACATAGCGAATTGATTCCTGTGATATTTCGAATACAATATTGTTTTAATGAATCTTATATCGCGTAATTTCATGGGGGGGTTCCAGGAGCGTGACTGGCACGTAAAATTCGTGTGGGGACATCGAAGGTAGATATTTAAATGCTAACATATCTGCAAATTTTCTCATTAAAAAAAAGAGATGTTACAAATATTCATGGCAAAGTGTCCAGCAAACCTGGAATCCTTAAAAACCGAAAAAAAAACAACAGAAATTTGAAAAAGTTGAAGAATCGGGGGAAAAAACGGTGAATTTGATTTGAAAACCGGGATTTTTCGTAATTTTCAGGTATTTCCTAATATTTACATACGGCATCGTATTCCGTGATGTGCAGAATTCAACTCGGTACTTGATAATGGCGAGTGTTGAAATCGAAGTATGTATGAGAAGTGTCAGAAGTTTTCTCGAGGACTGCGAAGTTCTTGACTCACGCATAACAACTTCAAACGCTGCCGCTTGTATAGGTGCAACAAGGGTAGCAGCATCCCGAAATGCCTATATGGTTGCCTATGGGTTGCATGTGTTTGTAGTATGTAGTTTGTGGTACTTGAATACGTTTCTGATGAACATATTTCATTAAGAAAAAAATTGTTTCTTCACAATTGAAGTTGTAAGATGACGCAGAATTTTTTTAAAAAATTTTGGTCAGTTTTCGAATAATCGGGCATATAAATCATCATGAGACCTACACCACTCTTTTAAGCCTCCTTTAGGCTATCTAAGGTCCAAATTGAATAAAAAAAATTGGAACGAACATGGTACTTGCACTCTTTCAACGCCCTATACGCTGTTTGAGGTGAAAATTGAATCAAAATTGTTGATGCGGTTTTCGAGAAAAATTGTTTAAACAAAATTAAAAATTGCATATAATTTACACAATTATGCGAAAAGTACTCAAATTTTCGAAAAATTGTACAAGACCTTATTTCAAAATCTATATTTAAGGAACAATTTCATTAAAGGAAAAATCTCGTTGTAGTTGTAGGAAGACGCCGAAAAATGTTAACTTTTGCAAAAACAAGTTTTTCAGCGAACACGAGACCTGCACTATTCTCTTAAACGGCCTTCACACTATCCAACAACAAAATTTTCGACGGGCTTCATATGTAGTGTACCCCTCAAAATTAGTATTTCGGTTTAAAATTCAAGGAGCCACAACAACAACCAGATCGATTTTGGAGAAAACCGACTGAATGGTTTAGCCATTAACGTTGTTCACTATTACACAGACGTTTTGCCGTCAACCGAATTTTCGGTATCAATGACCTACAAAACATGGAGTCTAGCTACACTACGTGTTAAAGGCAGTGGCGGCTCGTGCTTCGGTTGCACAACCCCCCAGAAAATGGAAAAGATCTCGTATCTTACGAACTGGACAATTTCCATTTAATGACATTCAATTTTAAAGATATTGCAGTAATGTCGATGTACAGTCGACTCCGGTTATAGTGAACTTCTGGGGTCCAGCATTTTTAATTCACTATGTATGAGGTTCACTATATCCGATGTGTAAATTAAACAATTTCTCCATAAACATTAATTTTATTCATATAGAGATACAGCAAAACACAGTAACAGCCGGAACTGAAATTTCAGTGCCTTGATTTGTCCTTAAAAATCAATTTCTTTTCAATTGTTTGGTTCGTACTTTTTATTCGTAATTTCTCTAGCTTCTTCTCCAGTATTCGTGTTTTCTCCATAATTAATTCTACATAGACCTCTGTGTCTAAGTATTGTAATTCAGTCTCGACACCTTTCAATGCCTCTTACACTGTTGGAATTCAAGCTACCTAGTGTTGGAATATGTGGCACTGAATATTATGTATTCAGAACGTTGTATTTCCTACGTTCACTATAGCCGAGGTTCAGGTTCACTATAACAGTCTTCTTATTTGTAATGAAAGTGAAACGGGACCAGCGACTTAGTTCACTGTAACCGTGGGTTCACTATAATCGGAGTCGACTATATGAAATCTATCTGAAACCAAAGAGCGTCCAACTGGCGCACTCTCCGGTGTCTGGTGCCTTGCCAGGAATTGCACGACGCTCTTGGCTGTATTACTGGATTTACTCCTTTACTCTTTGACTTTTCGATTTAACACTGGGAACATACGGCCTTTGGTGGCGCAACCAGACTAGTAGCGCTGCGCGGCGACGGAATGAGTCTCAGAGGAATACCCGTATGCTGTCTTCGTTTGACTCGTTTTATGAAATTCACTTGTTATTGAAAGTACACAAGTTCAGTCAATTATTGACGATGTTCAGTGCATTGTTTATGATATTTGGAGAATGTATTTGGTATTAGGTTTGTCGATTCAAAACGCGCATTTGACGGGTTCTTGATGTAAAGGTGGCCATTCTGGATGGAAGTCCCTTATAGTGTCTCGCGGAAGCCAGTGTGGCTGCACCTGGCCAGCGGTTTGCGATCGTTCTTGTGAATACGAATGGGTGTCGAAGATCTCTCATTCTTGTTAAATATGCGTGAGGGTAGTGAAGTTTTCTAAATAAAATAATTTTATTTGTGTGAAACGTGTGGAAGCAATAGTGCAATTTGCTGGAGTCGAAACCTGTGGAAATCAAAGATAGAACCACATGCGCAGGAGGTGTATGTGCGCGGACACGAAGCATAAAATTATGTAAGTAGTGTTTCAATGTGGACTTTTATTTCACTTAGTTTAAATTGATTTGATTTGCTTACATTTTTATTATGTAATCGTGTTTTGAATTTTGGAAATTAGGTCATTCGATGGAGGTGCAATCTCAAGTCTCTTAGGTCACCAGCCGCCACTGGTTAGAGGATTTCTTTTCTAAATTCAGCAACTGGATTTATCCATTTTTCGTTACCAAGGCCTGACAATAAAAGTTTTTCTACCGAAAATTCGCCGCTTTTCCCCGCAGCATTACGTAAATTTATCTCTGTGTAAGCTGTAAAATGTAAAAATATTTTGTAATGTGCGAAAAAGAACCTGGAAAATTCATATTTTCAGACCTGGAAAACGTGGGAAAGCCTTGAATTAGAAAAAGCCGGATCGCTGGTCACCTTGCATTGGATGGGTTAAAACGAGGAAAGTTGGAAATGTATCAACACGAAGAGAGATTCACACTTGAATTGACAAAATTATTAGTTATTCTAACCTTTTCCCCTATCAGTTTCTTATGCCTTCCTGTTCGGACGTAAGATAATCCGGCGATGGTCACTGGCTGAAAAGATCTGTTCAATTACTCGTTTTGACGGAGAAGATACAGCAAATCCTGAAGTTGGTTGCAGATAACGTTATTCGGTCATTCCATTGTATTTCTTCAGCGCCCTTTCAGTTTTAGAAGGGAGCTAAAACTCTGCTCCATTTGGCTGTGCAATCATTCGTTCGCCTCAAAGCATACCTAGTGGGTAGCTTCGGTCTTGATAATGTCGTTGTTAATATGTTAGTAAAAGAGGAAATTAGAATGTAACTACTGGAATGTACATGAACTCTTGGGGGCACGGAACAAACCCCACCCCTCATACCAGCATCGCCCGTGGACATTTCTATTGTAGGATTGTGTGCAACAGATAACCTATTGACCTTCCTCAATCATAGCGATCAACTCGGTGAATGCTGACAGCTTAAGTAATTGAATCGAGGAAGCTATGATAGCTTAAGCAATTGGATCACATATTACTGGGAAAAGGATCCTTCAATCATCTCTAGCTAATCGGTAAGAAATAGGGCGCCGAAACCAGAGATATCCCAGATAGAGCGAAATCGACTCGATGATTCCAAAATCGAAGTGAAACCAGTCGAAGAAGTAGCTGATATAATT
Source organism: Teleogryllus occipitalis (assembly GCA_011170035.1). Classification (NCBI taxonomy): domain Eukaryota; kingdom Metazoa; phylum Arthropoda; class Insecta; order Orthoptera; family Gryllidae; genus Teleogryllus; species Teleogryllus occipitalis. The sequence goes on along the minus strand of BLKR01001919.1, from coordinate 94,723 downwards.
GCAATCCGTTAAACTTGTTTTCAATAATATATCGGAAGCTCATTCCTCGGGTATTTCTTGATTCTGTGAATTGCCCCGAAAGGGCAGAGGCGACTGAATACCACCAGTGCAACAAACACTCCAGCCGAGCAGTGGCAGGGCGTGCCGCGATTTCTCCTCGACCCGCATGCCGTTTCGTTCCTGCTGTGTGTGAAACGTGCGAAAACCCGCAAACAAAAAGCAGCGCTGGCCGCTTGAGCAATCGCTTTGCTGAAAACGGCGATGTTGGGATGCGGTGCCCAAAGGGGCGGGGCGGGGTAGGGTGGGGGCAGGCGGCGGCAGTGGCTTGAGTCACCGGCGTCGGCGGGGTGACATTGGAGTGGCAGCGGCACCGCGGCGCCACCGCGGGCGCCACCGCGGGCGCCAGGGCTCAACTTCGTACGGAGGGGGAGGAGTAGACCCTACTGCGCGTGCGCGGGGTCGCATTCCGTGCGCTTGCCACCCAAGGTGCTTCCGCCTACCTCCCCTCCCCACCCCTCCCCACCCCACCCCTCCCCTCTCATCCTACTCGGGTGGGTGGGTGGCTATGTCCCAGACCTAACGAGCGCCCGTTAGTTATCTTTCACACTACGGTGCTTTATTCGATCGTGTAATACGTTTAAATGCCACGGTTCAAATCTCTCGCGCTTCACAAAGTCTTTATCACCATGCCAGCCGATCTTTTCACCCGTGGTGCTGTTATCATTACCCGAACATTCAGTACAGATACGAAGCCCCCTCATGATCTTCTCGTACGAGTCATCGTATGCAGTATGTGTAACTTGTCTTTGAGAACGTTTTTAATGCTTACGCATTTCATTACGTTTGTGAAGGCACTTACGTGTGTATGTGGAGGGGGGGGGGGAATTTACCTAGTAGTTAAACCATTGCCTAGATATTAATATAGTACGATGAATAAAACTGGTTCTATTGTATCACAAATTTTAGCAATCGCTCAGAAAAACACCTTTAGAAACATTTTTTTTTGTAATCCGGCAATATCAGCGACATTTTTCGTCACAAGAAATATTTCATAATATGACTCTTATGGCACAGATTATAACGTATTTGCCGTTTATTGCACGAGTAATTGCATCATCACACATTCAGCCAATCGCCGGGAGGGAATGTGGGGAGAATTCGCTTCTAACGACGCTCGTTTTCATAACATGTACACAAGCAATAAAGCATAATATTAGTAAGGGAAGGTAATAGCATATTATGCGAATAGTTTATAGTGTGATGTTAAATTCACTAAGAAAAGCATTTGTGTAATGTCTCTTCAAACAATGGGAAATAAATTGACTCTTTCCACGCTAGAATGCTTTTAAATAATTACCTCTAATAGACTTGTATAAATAAAAGGTGACCTTTTGAATCGGGTGTAATCAAAACGTGATTTCCGTATTATGATCTTACGACGAGCAAATAATGCCCTGTTCGAATCCCACGAGGCAAGCTGTTTTGATCGTTCGCTTCCGCAAAGGACACGCGGGGCGCTCGCTTTTTCAGCCGTTTCCGCGGATATTGGCGTGCCCGCTGCCTCAACAGCGGCGCTCCCTGGCACCGTAATGACGGTCGTCCGAGGATCTCGAAATATCGGGGGCGGTGCGGGCCGCCCCCCAGAAATAGCCGGCGAAGGCCGGGCCTCGCCGCACCGCTCCGCTCCGCGCGCCCGCGCTGGTGGAAGAGGGGACGCCCGCGTCGCGAACTGTCGTCGGTAAGCAAATAGACGGTCGACGATGCGGTCGGGCTCGAAACAAGGTCACGGTTAATGAAGACTGCGCGGGAATCCATCGCGGAGGTTGCCCACGACACCTGAGAGTCCCCGCGCTGAGTAGCTTCTGCGCCGGACGCCGTCGCCCAGGCAAGTAGGCGGCGTGCCCGGCCTCGTGGGCGCGCGCGATTTTTTCCTCGGTGTTTTTTTGTTATTCTAGTTTTTAATAGCAGATTTTTTGGTTCTCGAGGAATATTGTTCGTGGTTTTTTATTTATTTTAATTGAGACTGCGTGGACAACGCATTCGTTGGTTCTTAAGACAGGAAACATGAAATGATTCTTGTAACAGTATAGGGGGGCTCACAGTAGAAATCTTGGTTATACAATTATTTGAAATGTAACTATAATAGTCTGCAGGTATGTCCTGTTCTTCTTAAGATCTCAGGATGTAATTCCAGGATCTCAACACTTCACTGCCGCTTTTGATGTGCTACTTTTTTACTTGCGTTCGGAATTTTAAGTGGCCAGTCCAGTGATCGTAACATTCACATACTCTGGAACAGTGGCGGTTACAGATTTCAAAAGTTATTTTTTCTCAAAAAATGTGGAAGTTTTTGTCATAAAAACCAGCCGTTCACGCAGAACTACGGATTATCGTCTCTGTGTGTTCGAATAAAGCATAGATGTCCCTCACGATTTCGCTGGACTTGTGGCGCTCATTCCGCCAAGGTTTTTTAAATTGTTTACCAGATCAACAATATTTGTGTAACTAATGGAATTTGGAAAGATTTATTTCAATATAAATTGCCATTAAAAAGGAAATATATCACAGCGATTGCTGCGACCAATTCGCAGCATTCTCACCCGTATCCTTGGATGTCTTTTCGTCGGGTGGCGGAGTTTTCCCCATGTGCGGAAGCTGCCTGAAAGCCATTCACGTTCATTGTTCAGACTTATGACTGATCAACTCTTGAGGTCTTTCAGATCTTGATTAATATCATGGGGCTTTACTCTCTCGAGTGACTTCAAGGCTTTGTTACCCTCCGCTGACAACGTATTTTTCGTCATTCGTCATCGCCTAGCTTTACCGTTGTAAAATATGGTTGTCAACTGCGGGTTATTACCCATGTTTGCAGTACACGCGTGTACCTCATTTTTAGTTAAAACATGAAAATGGTCATGATTATGACGCGAGAGCAAATTAACACGTTCTTTCATTTTGTGTAGTACAAAACATGCTACAGTTGGCACGATGCTCCACTGCTTCTAGATGAGAAGATCCGCATCGTTACTGTGATAAACGCTCTCTAGATAATTTATATCTTATAAATGGCTCCAGGACTAGAAATGCTGGGTTGAGTAATTCACAAAAAAGATCTAGCCAGTTGTAAGCAGGAAGGGTTTCGCGCACATTCTCGTTAGCCTCTCCTATTGCTGTTGCGATTCATGTATTTGTTTAGAATGGATAAATATTATCATCACTTCCTAGATTCACCTGAGTTATCACATAGGATGGAATGTTTATAATCCTGTACCTTAATTCTATAAGGTGACTGTGAAAGCCCTCTGTTGTCCTAGGAACCGTGAATGCTGTTCTTCGAACGCCCTCAGGCGTCAAGCCATAAAACGAAGCTGTCTAATGCAACAGAACGTTCTCGGATCTCAATTGTAATGGCTTGTGAAAAGTGATTCCGAGATTCCAGGAACAGTTATTTCTTCAAAGTTAAAATTAAAATAAAAGAAAGGTTCGAAATATAAATCTTGTTTTATTGGCGAAAGTTCTTCGCCATGAGTAAGAAGCATGCCATCCACATGTGTACATACTCGTACATCAATGTGCATGTAGTCGTTTTGTCTTTAAAAAATTCAAAATCTCTGAAATTGTCAGTATTTGTGAAAAATTATCTTCTGCGTGTGTGCGCGAGTCTTCGTATTGGGATTCGACGTCGTTAACGTGTTGCAAATTCCTGCGAGTTCGATGCATGTGATTCTGAGAAGCTATCAAACAGGTTCAGGAGCAGAATACACATGCTGAACCAACTGTTGCTAACCGAAGGAAACTGTCTCAGAAATCGGACATTTTGTGTTCACGAGAGGAATCATATCAAACACACTTTCCAGTAGCCTTTAAATTCGCGGTTTTCGTTCAAACCCCTCGAAATTATGAATGGAATATACTATAAATCGTAATTCTAAGACAAGAAATTTCGTTCTGAAACCTAAATGGAATTTTCGTTCATACTTTGTTTTCGATAATACAAGTTTCGAATGATATTGTTGTGCGAGTCTTGACACTTCAGAACACACACTGAAATGAGTCATCATAATCTTCTGTAGTCATTTGTTTACGGATGGGGCCTGGAACACCCATGCGTGGCGAATCTCGTGTGGTCCGCCGTGCAGAGCGCGCGCTGAGTCGCGTCGGCTTTCTGCGCGGCACGGCGCGGCGGTGACTATTCCCCGCGCGTATTTATTATGCGCGGCACAAAGCCGTCCCCGCCGGCCCTCGTTCTCGCGCGCGGAACGGTATTGAGTGGCCCCACGTGTCGGCGGGCGGGCGAGCGGGCGGAAGGCGTGCTGAGGCCGGTGGAGGCGGAGTCGGCGAGACGCGGGGTCGAGGACCGCGCCCGAGCGCTGACCTCGGGGAAGCGCGCGCGCGTGGCCCCGCAGCAGCGGCTGTGGCGGCGGCGGCGCCGCCACGTGGGGCGGCGGCCTCGGCGCTGGGCGGCTGCCAGTGGGAGTGTCGCGCCGCCGCCGCCGCCTCCGTGGCCGGCGCGGTGCCTGGCCCTCGCGGTGAGCCGTGCGCGGCCGGTGGGCTCTGGCTGTGACCAGCCCCGCGCGGAGCGGCGCTCGGCTCGGTGGCGGAGGCGGAGATGGCTACTCACGCCCGAAAGGATCGTGCTCTCCCAGGAAGCGGCAGATGCGACGCCGCCTCCGCCGCCTGCTACTGCGAACGCCTGACGTCACGGGCGATTCCGCGAAGCGCGGCGCCGGCGCCGCGACGGCGGCGTCGCGACGCTTCGGCGGTCGCCGGGCGGCGTGGGTAGAGGGGGCGGGGCGGGGGTGGGCGGCAGGTGCCGAGCGGCGTGACGTCACCGCTCGACTATGACGCAACCCGCACGTCACGACTCGGCATTGACGTCGTCCAGGGCCGCCAACGCCGCCGCCGGGGACTGCGGGGCCGCCTCCCGGCCCGCGCTCCGTCCGCCGCGCTCCCCGCCCTTCGCGAAGCGCCGCGGGGGCGGGGCGAGGCGTCTGCGGCGCCGTCGCGTTGGCAGCAGCGCCGCACGCGCCGCTCGCGACCGGTGGCGCAAGTGGCGGTAGAGGTGGAGGGGGGCGTCGGCGGACGGGGAGCCGCCCGGGCGGCGGCCGTCTCCGCCGCTGCCGCAGTCGTCCGCTGACGCGCCCGCTAGGCAGTCGCGTCTCCGCTCGCAGTCGCCGACGCCTCCGCTCCGCTCAGCCTACGCTCGCGCCGCAGCCGCACCCGGGCTCATTGCGGGGTTGGCATGTGATGTTCGCTCCAGACCGTCTTCTGTGCGCACGCCCCTGTTCTCTGCGAGGGAACACGCCTCGTCCCATGGTGGATCCTGCGGACTTTCTGGCCGACAGCTTCCACCACCACTACTGCGATCAACAGGTACGATGACTTCTCCCACGGTCTTGGTCGGTGTCGGCCTGCGTCGTTCAGCCTCGCGTCGCCCCACCCGCCCCCATGCAGTAGCGCGCGCGCACGGTGGCGGCGGCGGCGCCGGCACCGGCACCCCTTACGTAAGCGGCGCCACCGCGGCCGTACCGTCACGTGAGCGACGGCCGTCCCGCGCGAGATAAGTGCTGCGCCGCGCCCTGACGTCACCGGTGGATGGGTTACGTAACGGCACATGATCGGCGCGCGCCCACCCGCGCTCGAAATAGGGAGAGCGTTGAGGGAGGGAGGGCGGCGGCGCTGCGAGCGAGGGTGGTTGAGGCGGCGGCCGCCGCCACGTGCGCGTCGCGCCGCCCCCGCGGGGGCGTTGACCCTGGTGACGGGCGCTTCTCTGCCTGCCTCGTGTAGTTCCGCCACGCCACGCCACGCCACGCCGCGCGTCGCCTGGCAGCGCGGGACCCCTAAAAGCTTTGCTTATATGCGGCATTCGGCGAGTCGCTCTAGAAGAGGGAGAAGTTCCATGCTCTTGGGAGTGCGCCGAACTTCTCGCTTTATCGTGTGTCTCTTTCCTTTCATCCAAGGCAGCGAATATTGTCGAGCACCTGGGGCCGAATGTAGCGTTTGTGGCGCCGCCTTTTAAGGGTTGTTGCTAGGCGCGGCTACCCGTCATTGCCGCCTCTCGGGCGGGAGCCGACCCTCTGAACACGCGCGCGTCCGCCTTCCGAATGCCGAAGGCGCTGCCCGCAGACCGCGAAGTTCCTTCGGTCTCCGTGCGGGATGTGACGTCATGGTTCGGTATGGCCATGGTCGTAAATCATTGCCGTCTTTCATTTTATGCCGCGTATGGGAGCGAGGTTGCAAACAGAGTGCGTGGTTTTGAGCGCGAGATGGCGCGAACTGGGAAGGAGAACGCAAGGTCTAGCCCCCACCCCCACTAAGTCATTGATCCCGTATCGTTATGAATGCACCAGGTATAATGTGAATGTCCTTGATTTAAATTTGCATTGAAAATGCAGACGCTAAACGTAAACCGCATTGAAAGCAGTAAGAAGTACGGCTGAAGTCTGTAGAATGGCTTTTGTGAGGAGTAGCTGGTTAGATTCACAGGTTAGCCAGATGGTTTGTTTAAAGCCATATGAATAACGAACGGATCATTTCGTTTCGCACTTCATCGGCTAATGGCATTCACTCGGCACTCGCTGAAATGAGGTGGTTATTCGAGCGTGAGGAGTCTAGTGTGTTCGAAAGAAGTATTTTTGTCATAAAATGTTGGAAATATTGCGTTAAACAATTTCAGTTCGTTTTATATAAATCCCGATTGGCAGAACCTCAACTGGAAAAGTCTAGCGAAGAATAAACTCTGGTAAGAGTATACCGTTAGATTGGGTGATCATGTGTAAACAAATTACACAAGTGGTACTCGAAACTATCTAACTAGCCGTAGAAACTTCTAATCAATCTGATCCCGTTTATAACATGAACTATTCGTCGTCACCGTAAAGTACTTAACCCCCCGATCAATCTCGTGTTTCGTAATATCCATACCATACGGCTGTACTCCGAAGTTACCTTCGAAGCTGTTGTTTCGAACTTTTCATTTTGTGTAATTTGAAAATTAACCCGCTAAGTTGGAAATTAGTCAGATTTGGATAGAAGCCGTAACAGCATTGACGGCTTCAGTACCAAATTATTGGGGTAGGGGAGTGAATGATTCAATAGATAAAGTACATATTATCGGGCAGTCTCCTCCAATACATTCCTTATAGCCGCCGCCCCCCCCCCCCATCCCTTGGCGGGTCACGCCCTTTCGTAACAGCAACATTGTCAGAAACTGAGAAGGGTCTGATTTTACACATGTTTTGCTTTTCCTCTGGAATATGAAAAATTTTAATGTGGATTGTCATATTGCCCCGACCTACATTAATTTTTCAGATTTGTTTCCGCTCAAATGGGTACCGAATCGAAGAATTGCTTGAAATGTACTTATGTTAGTTCAGGAATTGTAATAGGAAATGGTAATCTAGTAATTACTTCTGGCAAGCAATTGAAACATTGGATAAATCTAACATGTTAGATTGTTAAGAAAAGAGGAGCCATCACAAAGAATCTACTAAAGTCGCGAGGTATAAATCAGATTGCAGAAATGTGCCAACTTGCTTCGTGCATCCATGCATTGTAACAGGCTTAAATGTAAATGACCTGGGACACCCCGCGCGTCAGACTTGCGCCACAATTATGCAAGATGGTTTGGCTGAACACTTCGATACTGTGACACTAAAGCAGCTGGTGGACTCTGCCTTTTCCGATATGGTACATCGTGCCGTGAAACCTAGAGGGAGGACTCACAAATACATAATTCTATTTTCTTAAATCCTTGTTATTTTTAAGCTAGATATTATCAATGTGATGAGTAAAGTGAAATTTCTTTTCGTTAAATTATTTAAGGAATTGAAAATGTCAGTCTGCCAATCACTGCCGCCTCGACCAATGCGTGCCTGCAATTGTTATTAGCGCGTTGATTTTGCCGTTGTTCTTGCTGTATTCCTCGATTTATTTCAAGTACCATTACTTTTGTTTTCTGAAAGCATGTCTGCAAACAAATGTCACATGCGCGGTTGTTGGTTCTTATTGCGCAACGGAATGCGATTTGAATTTGTCATTTTGCAAATTTGTTTTTCAACATTTCTTCGTGCTTACGAAACAAATTTTTGTTTGTTGACTGAATCGAAAGCGTGCAAGAATCTCGTTTACGCGGCCCGATAGGCGGAGTCAAAAATTACGTGGTATTTCAGACGCGAAGTGCTTCCCTCAAGCGAGCGTGCTCGAGCTGCGGAATGTGCGGTCGCGCCAGGAAGACGCGCGCGCGGGGGCGGTTGCAGCGAGTGCTCCAGATGGGTGCCGGCGCGGGGGCGTTTCTCCCCTCCCCTCTCCTCTCCTCCGCCCCGCTTCGTCCCCGCTCCGCCCCCGACAACGGCGGCGGCGGCGGCCTGGCCTGGCCGACCCGGCGGCGCGTAGCGCAGCCCAGAATAGTCCGGCGCCGGGATCAATAACGGGTCCCGCCCGCTCCGCCACCGCCACCGACGCCGCCTCCATCGCCGTTCAGAGCGCGCTCCGGGCTGCCCCGGTCGTCGCGGGGCGAGGCGGGGCGGGGCGGGCGTCTGGAGGCGCCCCCTTGCCCGCGCCTGGCCCCTGGCCACGCCCACGATCCCGGCCGCTGCACGTGGAGCCGTCGCGGGGGCCGCGCGTGCGATGTGCAAACCGCCACCCCGCCCTTGGCGAGCGCCCACCACCCCGCGCGGCGCCTGCACCCACCGGCGGCGGACACAATCAGTCGAGTATTTAAAACAAAATTGCTTCCGGCCACTATGGGTGTGTACCTGGATGCCACAGTTGACCACCACCCTCGATCTTAACTATTCTGGCGGGTGGTGAGAATATCGCACCCATATGGTCACATGTCTTCCGTTTTTACTTTCTTGCTTACTGCGTACCTACGTAGAAAATAGTATTGGAATGTCGCGGCGAAAGGGGCGATTTTTTTAAACTGTAAAGCTCGTATTGTGGGACCCCGGTAGCAAAAAGGGGATGAAACTTACTCTTAGGTGTGGTGAATTACGTCGAAAAAGTTAGATTCTCAAGATTCCACATTTTGTGGGTCCTTGATGGCGGAAGTGACTAACGGCCACACGTCCGTCCGTAAACCCACGCCTAAACCATTCACTAGATTTTTTTTTTTTTTCTGTTTTCAAAATGGTTGTTCTCAATCGATCTTGCCCGACCTGGGACCGAGAATTTCAAATGATTTTTTTTGAATTTTGGAGATACTTGACCGAGCTCTTTGAAGTAATGGAGGTAATGTGGTAGAAATTATTTGTCTCCATAATGTCCAGCGAATACTGTTGCAATTGTGATTTAATCATGTTTTGTAGTTGCGTAAGAAATGGCAACTGTTTCTGACTGCCGAAACAATTACAGGTTCGCACGTCATGCGCTACGTTTGGTAAAGTTACAAGTGATCGCCGAGATGCTAGTATGCATAGAAATTGCAGAATATTAACGTAACCGTTACTAATGCGAGAAAATACGTGCTGCTGTGGCTCTAGTTAACTTTAAATTGCCTAGGCAAACGCATCGTGTACTATCGTTGTATTTCTTAATGGTAGTGGTTGTACTACAAAGTGATACATCTAAACAATCATAATTTTTCAGTTAAATGATTGAAACGCATTCAGAAAATAGATATACATTACTAGATACTTTAAAAATAATTAAAAAATTGTTATAAATATACTATCGGAAATTACTAATACGGAATAAAAATACTATTACTAGGAAAAAAAAGTTTACAAAATCGCCGGTATGTAGAGTGACACTTCCTTTAGCCGCGTCATAAACTGCTACGCTCGAGGTAAAACTTTTCTGAAAAGAAAATTAAAAACTTTTTTAACGTCACTTTGTTGTTGACAAACGATATTCAAAGTATTATTATTCTTACAAAAAATATTGTGCTGTTTACAAATGTTCAAAGTTGTAGCTAACAATCCAGGTTAAAACTCTCACATCGCGAAATAATGTAACTAATTGGGAGGTCCTTCATTAAAAAATAATGGATTGGAATTACAAAACTAAAACTTCGTTTGTTCCGCCGAACACGCTTAAATGAACCTAAATTCGACGAAGTGTTAGTGTTGGGTTCGCTTTTCAAATGTAGATTCGTTCAAAGAATGAAGCATTAATTTCATACCCTTTGAGTAACCGGAATTGCCGAGGACTGAAATGGAGAGAACTAACGTTCTTCCATACATTGCCTGTTATTTCCACAATTGAATGAACTGAAGTAGGGAAAACATTAAATGTGTAATACTCAAGATTGTGTACTGTACTTAGTTTTTTATAAGAAAAAAAAACCCTTTATACACGAAAATTTGATTGGCTAAGAATAGGCCCATTTTTGATGTGATATATTCCTTTGCCTGCATACTTCCGGGGAGGGATTCAAATGCAAATGAGGTCGATGTTCGGATTAGTCACAACCAAAAAAAAATAAACACCTTCTATACTGGCTGCTGTGTTTACCGCAGGTCAGTTCAAGCGATGATTGCACGTGATATTTTCGTGGAATCGGTTCATTTCGGACGTGTAAACAAGATGTTTCTTGGCGTCTGTCCTTTCTTCGTCGCGGCGACTGCGGGTGCGAGCGAGATGTGCAAACGAGTTGCGCGCGCGCGTGTGGCGGCGTCGGGAGTCTGCACTAGAGGTGCGACATCGCCAACAAAACATCCAGGTTTCTATACATAGATACTAATACTAACTAAACATAAATGAACATCGATGCTCAAAATTAAAACATAGTCAATAAAACATCGATCCAAAACCATCGATGGCTTTCAACACTGGATCAGTGATCATTTGAAATTAACGCGGGGTGGGGGATTTCATTTGAAAGCGATGTTGTTTACTAATTTTAATTGACATTTAACTGACAAGACATCATCAGGGCATTTGAATAAACTTGGATTATGTAATTCGGTAGTTGAAAAATATTGTTTTTTGACGAAGCTCGATTTTAATAGATTTGTCGAAAATCGATGGTAAATAATTAAAATCGATAAAAATCGAAAATCGGTCACATTACTCATTTTCAGATAACCACAGCTTCAAAGGAAATTGTTATAATGGACTTTTTCATTAAAAAAATATTAAAAACCTCAAACCCAAAACATTCATGTTAAAAAAAATCAGCTTAAAAAAATTGTTTTGAAAACCTGGACGTCGATGTCGCATGCCGTCTGGACCAGGTCTGGGCCGACAGAGACGGAGAGAGAGATGGACCGGGAGCGAGGCGAGAGCGCGCGCGCGCCTCCGCCTGCGGCGGGGCAACTCGTCGGGAATTCCCCGCTCGCTCGCTCGCCTGCCCCGCGCCAGGCCTGAACGGCTTCTGCGAACGCCCTGCTTCGAGCGAGCGGCACGCAACTCAAGAGCTGCGCTTCTCTGAAATCGCCCACGCGCCTGGCTGCCGCCCAGCAGAGGCCGTCGCACATCCCGTCCCTGTCCATCCCCGCCAGGGGGCGAATCAGCTGATCATTTGGGAGGGGGAGGGGGCATCGTAGATTTGGGTTCAACAATTGGCATATTTATTATATTGTATATTCATGTACTGTACATATACTATACAATATTGTTTGAATAATTACATAAATGGAATATCAAGATCTAAATCAATTTTGCGAAATGAAGGTAAACGAAAACTCTACGCCTTTTGAGTGGGAGGCATTCCCTCCATCCCCCCCCCCCCGGATCCTCCAGTGATCCCCGCCCTTCCTCCGTTCCTGACCATCCTGCACCTCCTTGGAGAACGTGTTTGGTTTTGTGGCGATGGTTTCTTACAAATTGTAAAAAAGTTATTTATTCATCATGCTCAGAGAGATGGGGATTTGTCGGGGAAAGGGACCAAAGGGACTTATGTCGGAACACTTTGTTTTCTGGAATGATCTGCTCGTGAGCTGCCCGTGTTCTGCGCTCCATCAGAACAACTTGGAAGGTAGACGCGCATGGGAAAATAGTAGGATTACTTTCGTAAAGTACCGCTGGCGTTTGTATAACCGTGTTGCATAAGATGCAGAATTCAAATGTCAAAAGTGCGCGCGCTGCTCTTTAGTAGCCGTATTCAGTAAGAGTACGGTTTCAATCAGAGGATTAACACAGAAGATACGAAAACGAACGTTTTACACGTCATTGTAATTTTCATGTATATCTCCCTTCTAGGCAAATGGTCTTTTTAGAAAGATACAGAATCTCGATCAGAAATTCAGCATAGCCCACAGTACGTTATAGCCTTGACGCCGAGAGGCCGGTCGCCCGAGAGATCAGTGGTCACGGAACTGCCGCGGCCTTGAGCGCTGCTACAAAGCCGACCTTAGAAGTTTCATTGACATGGCTGTGGTACAAACCGGAATTGTTACTGGTAGGGCGGAATTCTGCTTCGGCTAGTTACCTTCAATGATAACTGGACGATTTCGAGTTGCACAGATAATGTAAAATCAGTAATATGTCGTCCCTTCTTCTCCTTACGACGCAACAGCAAGAACAAACAACAAAAAAAACTTCGCTTTCGAGCCCACTCAATCCTTGCGCTCATCCAGTATACAGTTCAGTGACTTTGCTAAAATACGTGTCCCTCTTGGAGTCGCTGAGTTTCCAGTTGTCTCCTATTGAATTTTCTGTTCTCCAAAGGCCAAGCGCGATTAATCTTAATTTTTCTGAAACCCGGAACCAAACGTGACTCCTGAATTTCCAGAAGCGGAAAATTGTTTAAACTACTTTCTTCCTGCGCAAGGCACAAATATAGTGTCTATACGAATTGTACATTCGTGCCTTGTATAGGAATTAAATACCTTACGTTCTTTGATATTCTCCAAAGATAATGCTAATAAACAATTTATTTATTTTACGTCAAACTGCGTATGACGTGCTATGGAAAGAAGTGAATTCTGTTTTAGAGACATTCAGAATGTTTCACGTTGGTGAATTGAAATGTGTTAGAATGTTAGTCATTAATTTTCATGGAGAAAAAATCAACTTAATAATACAATACTGGAAATCGAAAACAAATGGCTTATAACAGAATTTGTTACTAGCGGTTGCTTTTTCGTAGTCGGATGTATTGTATATGATAGCTTGTCTATATTGTACGCCATGCTGTTCAGTGCCTTTGCCCCGCTAGTACATATTATTTTTGCGTCTTTGGAATATTTGAGTGTTCCTATGCTGTGGGCAAACGGCATGCATGCCCCCTCCCTTGTCGCTCAGCTTCCACGCAGCCGACCAAATGCTCCTTTGCGCCCTCTCCCCGTCCAATCCCCACCAACACCCCTTTACATCTGCCACGAGGGCTGGTGGCACAGACGGTCTGGCGTAGGAATGTGCCTATAGTTTGCGCCACATCTGGCACCGTTACTTGTCTGAATAGTGGCGATAGGCTGGGTGTGTGATTCTACACAAATCGAAATGCATATCTTCGCAAAATATTAAATTTTTTCTTCTAATAGCGGAAATAAATTATAGTCCGTTTTGTTACTGAAAGTGTAAATTTAAGGCGATTCTAATTCATGTGAAGTAGTTTTACTTAATGCTTGCTTTGGTAACGGATCACGATCTTCAGTATCTCAATTTTATTGCTGAATCTCGTACATTCTTAAACAGAATACACTGTGGTGATGACCTTGTTTTGATACAAACCAAAGAAATCTATACATGTTCAGAGGAATTGATTTGCCCAATGAGAGGAAAAAGTTTAAATTTCTTTCAGTAAGGCAGCAAATATCGTTTTATTTAATATGCAGCTTTGGAGAAATAGTATATTTTTCAAGGAAATTAACTTCACATTTGTGACCGGAATGAGCGGGAATGAGTTGTTCCCTAAAGGAGGGAACTGTCATTCGTTGGAATCTGTCAAAACAAATAAAGGTGATTAAGGACTGCAATTACCAGTTGTGAATATTAGTTTTTGCTTGAATGCAATGCCTGAGGAATTTATATTTAAAAGAAGTCGCAGCCCGCATTCACATTCAATGCTGCCCGACCGTTCCCGACATCCCGCCGCCGTCGTCGCCGTCGGGCTTCCGAGAATTTTGGACATCCTGAGAATGCCCCTCTACCTTCCCAGTCCTACACTCGACCTCTTATCGCCGCTCCAGCTGCACACAAATCTATTTCCCCAGCTGCTTGAACCATGCGCTTTGGAGCGCCCTGTACCCCTACTGCCTTCTTTGGGTAGATCAGCAACGCTTCCCCGAAATATAATTGTGGAAATCTGTGTGTTGTCCTTTAAGGAAGTGTGTGTTGGCGAAATGCCCAGCAAATGAATACCACAGTTGGCTAAATTCCCCCCCCCCCCCCCAAAAAAAAAGAATAACATTTTTTAATGTTTCATTGATTTTTGAAATTTTTCAAATAAATTAACTGAAACTTACAATTTTATGAATCAAAATATTCATTGAGTACTCAATTTAATCTCAACAAATGCTTACAATTAACATCTAAAACAACATGAGTACAAAATAAAATAAACCAACTATAAAATACAAAGATAGCACAAGTACAAATTAGCTTAACGTTACATTACAAGTACAAATTACATTACAATTGGTGCTTGTATGGCTGTAAGAAGCTGCTAAAATAAAAAAAATTAGAGCTGTGAGGGCAGAATACAAAAAATTAAAATGGGTGTAGAAAGATGTTGATATCCAAATAACTGTATGCTAACTTTAAAATTGTATGTAAAGTACCTTTGTAATAATTTGCTATTGTTCTGCATGTGTCAGGTTAATCATTTTTCTTACTCTACGAAGATTTTTAAAATATTACTCCTTTTGTTGCAGTTTCGTGGTGAGATTGTCCTCACATACATGGAGTTCCAGTTGGACAGCGGAGAATACTGCCAGGCTCAGCACAAATAAAGTGGCTGTGTAAACCAAGCAATTTTTGGGTGGAAAGAGCAGCCAATCAGTTCTTCACTGCACCATTCCATACACACTAAACACCAATCATCATAAGAAACCGCACCGGCAGTGCTATCTGGTGAGCCCTGCTGGAAAACAACTCACCTTTGTCTCTCATTTCAATGGGCTGAAGTTGGTGCTTGTTTATTTTGGATATTGGAACCACCTTGACTGTGGGCACTGCAGAACTGCAGGAAGAGGGAGAGGAATCGCAAAGAAAAGTAGCTAAGGTAGAATTGACAGAAAGCAGCAGGTCTCCATTCGGGCACAGGACTGGGTGTGGGGAACAGAGTTGAACAGAGTGTGGATTATTTTCCGGGCCCATCAGGTTGCCAAATTCGGTGCGCGTTTTATTTCCAGAAAATAGAGAAAAAAATGTGAAATTCTGAGTGTGTATGTATATGCGCATATCTTCATTATATGAGATACATAATATATATATTTTTTGTTATTGGTGTTGTATAAGAAACTGTTGCTGTTTCTATCTACGTGTGTGATATAGCTAGAGATTAGTCCTCATTACCTAGGCTTTATAAAACTTAGTTTCCAGTTACCCAGTTTGTTGAAAGCAATTCCATACAGGCAAAGTTGGTAAATTAATCTCCTTTAATGTGCTAAAGTGTATGTTCTCTGGCAGACAGTCTAATTTTTCGTTTTGTTTCTTTTTCTCTACTAGTTCACTTGCTCTGCCTACATTCTTGCATATCAAGAAGGAACAGGACTGTTTGAACCTTCATGGAAATATAAATTCTAATAAGTATAAGTTAAACAAGATCTGATTTTTTATTTCTTATGTCTTTTGTTTCTGGTTTCACATAAAGACTTTTGTTGAAGGATATTTTGTTTGTGTTCATTTTGGTTTGCTTGGAGAAAATTGTTAATACGTAGCAATCAAAAGTGCACACATTCAACATATTTTTGTATAAGAATTGAAGTGCATCAGTCAGACTTTTTGGTTGTTATTGAAGATCAAGAAGACTTTTATTATAGACAAACTAATTTTCTGCCTGTGTATCGTCAGTGTTCAAGAGTTATTAATTTTTCTAATCTCCTGAAGTCAACTTTTTCTGTGTTCACTTGCTTATTATTGTCATCATTCTTCGGTTGTCGTGAAATGTCAATGACTTCCAGCAACATGAGGCTAAAGGACATTCGACCTGCTCCCTGCGAAATTGAGTACAAGAACATGAAATTCCTCATTACTGATCGCCCCACAGACCAAAATATCCACAACTACATCCAGGTTAGTATCTTCCTAAAGGATAAGAATTAAATTGGAAATTTTTGATGAGGAAATGAAACTACATTTTTCCTTTTTTGTAATTGTTTGTGCAGGAATTGAAGAAACACAAAGTGAAGGATGTTGTGAGGGTGTGTGAACCGAGTTACCAAATTGAGGAATTGCAGAATGAGGGAATTCGTGTGACTGATCTGGAATTTGATGATGGTACCCCTCCTCCTGGACAGGTAATTGAAGGCTCTAGACTCCTTTTATCTCAAGATTCATTTTTTATTATTTAAAACTTTTCCTAAATAGATACTATAATTGATATTCATTAAAACTTCGATACTAAGCATGTATCTCATAAGTCATCTTCAGTTCACTGCTGTGTCCTATCTACATTTATGGTCTTTGACAGGCTACAAATGTCTCTTCGATGTTCATAGGCACCTAGTCTATAATATAGCTTTTTAATATCATTAAGATGGTCGCAGAGCAAACACCAATGTGTGCTTCTATTTTTTACAATTTTCCCAGGAAGCGATTAGATATTCATGCTTGTGAGCATTATTGATTACGTTCAGAATGTCTCTTTGTAAGTAGTGTTTGTGTTATTAGTGACATATACAGATGTTTCAAAGACAGATGTCAAATTAACAGTGACTCTGAATGTTAAAAGTTAAGTTTTTGAATAATGGATCAGAACGGGGTTCTTCTGATGACGATTTTATTCCTGGTCTGTTGTTTAGATTGAGCAATGAAAATTATATTGAGGAGAGTAGTGATGATGCAAATGATTCTATTGGGAAGTCTTCTGAAATTAGTTTTCATTTCCTTTAGAATGCTGTGAAATTAATAAACAATCTGCATGATCAATGTTTGAGAAAATGTGTGAAATAAAATTTCCTGTAAATGAAGACTTGACTGACGCATGACACATGCACACATTTAGAGGCACTACAACTTAAATCGGGAGACGAGTCAGCAGTTTGGAGCTTGCCCTGGCTCATTGGTACTCTGCTGGTGGAGATACCTGGAATGAGAAATCCCATAAGCCGACGTGTACATCGGTGCCGAATTGTACGTTCTAGTGGCGGTACACCGCCACCTCCCAGGTTATAAATACACTAGACTTGTGGGAGTAATGAAACTAGTAGTTGATGCGCCCAAACTAAATCACTAGATCCACGTGTCGAACAGCTCGGAGAAAAGAGGCAAGAACATTCATGATTCAACAAAATGGAAAAGATGGGGAAGAAGAACAATAAAAAGAATGATAATGACACCACAGGGAAATTGGTACCCAAGAACAAACAATGCTCTGTGTGAATGTGCATTACCTCAAATACATCTAATCTCAGTTGAAAGGTTGAGAATTATAAGGTTACTAACAGACTTTTCACCATACAATGATCACAGTACAACGAAAATGGTTTGTAAATACTAATAATACATCTCGCTTAATACTTTATAATTCTTTAAAATACTTTAAAATTCCACAAGATATTCCCTGAAGACAGTCTGATAGGTTTATTAGTAAAGTGCCTATGTAAAAACTGCCATAAATGATGTTTACACATTTAAAATAATTTTTATTGTAACCTTGTTCCTTCAGGTTCTTCAAATTCAGGTCCCCATTTTCAGCAGAAGAACTCATTACAGGGCCTTGGTAATAGAAAAGTGGATAAATCTAGTTGTTAAATTTAGTAGAAAAAAAATCTCTTAACACGTGGTGTAGACATAATCCAAGTTTTGTGGGTCCCTGATACTGAAAAATCGAATGAGGGAGAAAAATGTGTCTGTACGTCGGTCAGTCTGTGAAAAATGCTAGGGGCTAAACCGTTCAATGAATTTCTCCAAAATTGATATTCTTTAATTTATCTGACATCACGGCCCCCTTGAATTTGAAATCAATATTTTAATTTTGGGGGGTGCTTTACATGAAGCCCCTAAAACATTTTCAAAATTTAAAAAAAAAAAAAATTCTTAAGTTTTTAATTAAATTTTGTTGTTGAATAGTGTGAAGGACGTTTGAGAGAATGGTGCAGGTTTCATTTTCTTCCTTGAAAACTTAAATTTTTTGAAAATTTCAAAAATTCAAAAATTTTTTGGCTTCTTTCTACAACCACAATTATGAAGATACATATTTTTTCCTTAAGGAAATCTGTTTCTTAAATTGAGATTTTGAAATAAGGTCATGTACAATTTTTGGAAAATTTTAGTACTTTTAAGTAAGTTTGGATGAAAGTATGGGTGAGAAAGTACTTGCTGTTTTAGCACCACTAATTTCATTCTTTAAAAACATCAATTTTTTCTAATGTTCATACAGTATTCGTTGTATCCAGAAGAGGGAAAAAATCTATGTCCTCTAAACATTGCAGAACATACTTTGACTACCTAATGAAAAATAGTTTTATGTTTAAAATTTTGAGTTATTTCAAATAGCTTTTTAAACTACTATCTGTCACAAAATCTTTGGCCAAAATCATCAAATATAATCGATTGTAATAGCGGCAGATAGTTTCCTATTTATGACAAAAATAATCCATGCTTCTTGTTGGCTGCAGCAGAGATAGTATGCATAAAATCCTAGAGCGCTAGTTGTGGAATTTTTTGGTAAATGGAGAGTACCATTCTAATACTTTGACATAGAGGGGTTGGCAGACCATCTTCTATGCGCAAAATACAATAAGAGAACAGGTTTATCTCAATTTTGTCAAAATGTTAGATAGTACCTTCATAATTCTCAACCCTTTTGCGAATACCACAGGCTAATGGATGATGAAAAAATGTGCAACATTTTGTAAATTTTTCGAAGTCAACGACTTTAAAACATTAAAAGCAAATATTTTAGGTGTCACTACAAGAAAATAATACAAACTTACTGAATGTTGGAATAATCACAACAAATAGTCAATAGATGATGAAAAAATTTTGCCTTTAAGACTGTATATCATCTGCAAAATACTTCTGGAATTGCTTAATCATATTTTCCCAAATAAAGTTTGTCTTGAAGATAACAAAGAAAAAAATCTCCTTTATACATATAATTAAAAAAACAAACTAAACTCAAAACTCAATTTCTCTCGGTTCCATCCCTTAGTGGGTTAGCTCCCTCTCTCACTAAACGCCTCTATTTAGAATGCCTTTCACCACAAATTACTCGATGAAAAAGAGTACAATAAAGCTTTAAACTTCTTGATTCAGAATCGGGATTTGGAGGAGAGGAGGAGGAGGAGTAGTAGGTAGTTGCCTCTCTAAAGTTTGGAAAAAATACAATAAAAATCGTTACTCAATGTATAACTAAATGCAAACTTTGTATTCAAATTGCTGTGGTGTTAGAATTTTCCCCCCTCAGTAGCATATCTGAAATCTTGTGTTGGTCCATTTGGATACTACGAGGATTGAACAGAACATTGATTTCTGATCAGAAAGTTACTGGAGGGATGTAGTTTTGGTGATTCACTCTTCAAAAGTGATGAGGTATTGTTAAAAGCAGGGGGAATTATTTTTAACTTTATTATTTTATTATTAAAATTATTTTTAAATTAAATTATTTTTTATACACATAATATTAAGTACACATAGGCTCCCTTTACAATACCTCTTGTATTTTGACAGTGGCAACACACATTTGTGTGAAGAGTAAATGAAATTGAGAAAGGTGGTGGTGGTGGTGGTGGTGGTGATGATAAAAAGAGATCATAAAGATGACAAAAAATTATTTCTACAAATGTTTTGTGATAAGAGAAGTACATTTCCTTTATAAGAAAGGCATAAGATGTTTGTAATGTTGTTCTTGATTTCACGAAATGTGAGAAGTCCTCTCTTGCATGCAAATGTCTCAATTGTGGACATCTCAAAAAAGGTGATTAGGTTTTCCATTTATCAAATCTTAGTTTAAATAAGCTTTCCAAACATGAAATTATAAATTTTGAAATGAAAACTTACTTGATTAAATCACTTCCAGAAGTTCTGGAAGAATGTGATGGAATTTGTGGGAAATGTGGAGGGATATGTGTAGGGTTGCAAGTGGAGCCCTAATTATTTTTCTTTAAGCAGTATTCCATAAAATAAAACGCTTAGGTTCCTTGTTTATAGTTTTTGCAGATTTAGTTCTTTTGGGTACCTCCATATTATAGCGTGCATGGGTAGACAGATGTAGATGATACTCGAAATCTAAGCGAAATTAAATTGTTGATATGCTTATGATCACGATGTGCTTATAACACTTAAATATATAGTAGGGGCAGACTCAAAATTTAGGAGTCGGTACAAAGGTATTTACACTTTAAAAACCGATTTACAAAGTGCTGAATGTTTGCAGGGGTCTGGCTAGTATAATTAAATTAAACAAGACAAGAGAAAATGCACTCTTGCTGGATTACATCTGGCAACTTAAAAGTAGGACCTTTTGAGAAGATACAATTCCTTTTTATCTGTACCATGTACTACCAATTCGAACAACAAATTTTTAAATAACAAATCAGGGGTTGATTAATTTTTTATTTTCTTATATCTTATATAAGGGTAGCTTGCCCAGAATATGATTATGCATGATTTGTTAGTTCATGTATATTTTTTAAAAATCAAAACCCCTCTCATTGAAATAGAGGATGTGGGTGTGTGGAAGAAGTCTGAATCTTAGACAATTTCCCTTCTTAAATGTCACATTTCATGTAAAATTGCAGTTCTTTGTGTTGCTTTGTTGTAAGACAAGGGAAAAAATTCTTCTGGTTATTCCTGAACTTTACAAGGTGGTGTGTTAATAACTAATTACTTCTGGTTATTCCTGAACTTACTAGGTGGTGTGTTAAATGTTAATATGGGGTGTTTGCTGGTACCCTGGGACATCTACGTTTGATGTACTTACTTATTTTGTTTGAAATGAATGACAAAACAATTATGATTTTTGTGTGCAGGTCGTGGAAGAATGGTTTGAGCTGCTTAAAAACAGGTTCCGGGAGGCCCCAGATTCATGTGTGGCAGTACACTGTGTGGCTGGCTTAGGAAGGGCTCCTGTGATGGTGGCTCTTGCTCTTATAGAACTGGGCATGAAATATGAGGATGCGGTGGAATTCATTCGGAGGTATGTATGAAAGTAGGTTGCTATGGCCAGGCTCACAATCGATTGATCAGTATCTTGACTTTTTAGTTTTTCAAATTGGGAATGAAAATTATGAAAAGAATGTGACTTTTTTTTCTCCTCACAGTTTTCAGTGAATTCGTCATATTTATCTAAATTATATCGGTGAATATTAATAAAAGTTCCTGAATTTTCTTAACAATACAAAAAGTTGCTTTAATATTCCAGTACAGAAGATAACAGTAGTGACCCAGTAAAAAATATATTACTGGTTGTAAAAGTACATTAAATTATTTAATAATGTTGATATTATTGCTTCTGTAATAGTGGAGACTAGTTCACTAGATAAAATTAAACTTTGTAAAAAGAGACCTTATTTTGCTATAAGAAGTACTTGTAAACTGATGCGTTGGCAATAAGTACTTGCAAACTACATGTAGAACATTTTATTGATGTTAAGAATTTGAGAACTTCCACATTTGAAAAACTCTATCACAGCATCATCTTGAAAGCAATTTGTTGAAGGTCAGTTGGAGCTTGACTAAAAAAGTTGGTTGGTGTAGTTCAAATGTTGGAAATTAAAAAAAAAAAAAGAGTGGTTGACCTAAAATATGGGATACCCCAGTTGTACCGATCAATGCACACAGCCATATTCCAAACACTGCAGATCATATTCTCTGCTTTATATTCTTCAAAGAAACCAAGAATTATTCTATGGTTTAATAGATCAGAGGCCATCAGTGGCGTCTTTTCTTAAATTTTTGAAAAATGAACGGTCCTTGTATACCAATTGGAAATAGTAAATTTTAAATTTGTACATAAATTGCCACATACATTCATAAAATAACAACGCATTTACTGTGCCCAGTTCTCATGTTTACTGACTTTACCTACCACCTTTGCTCCTCCCTGCCCTGTAGGGTTTGTGGCATTGCTTTGCAGAGCTAGCTTTATACAAAAGTAAATTAAGAGGAAACACACAAGAGGAAAAAAAAATTTTAAAAATTGATTTTCACTTTTTAGTGAATTATTAATCTTAAATGGCTTTGCTTTTCCAATGATGTGTTCATTTTATCTGAAAGTTGTTTCCAAGTGTTTTTTTTAAATTCAATAATATGATGCATGTCGATCTTACAATGCATGTTGCCAATATGCGATTATCTCCTTTTTTACTTTACATTGAGAGAAATAGGGAAACTAGGAGTGAAACGGAGAAGCAAGGCAGACTGTTTGATGGATTTTCAGATCTGACATTTACTCTAATTTCTTTTTCACTGATGTCCTAGTCAGACCTGAAATGTACTGGAAATACAGGCAAACCTCAAAGCCTGATTCCCATAAGTTTATTTTGGTGTATAAAGAACGTGATTTCCTAAACTATTAAAGCTATTGACTTAAAACTTTTAGGCATTCTTCACCAAATCAAACTAAAACTTTTATCATAGCCTTTTTATTTTTTAATTATTTAAACAAATTATGTACATAATAAAAAATGTGGGTGTAAATATTTTACTAATAAAAATTCATATACACAAAAAAAATTAAAATTTCTTAAAAATCCTATGATAAAACATTTAAAATATAGCTAGGAAACTACAGTAAAAAAATTAATTCTGTAGTGTATATATTTATTTATATATTTATTTATTTATTTATTTATTTATTTATTTTGCATAAAAAACAGTTCAAACTGCGTATGAAGTGCTATGGGGAAAAATGGGGGAGGAATCTATTTTCAAGGCTAAATAAGCAATAAATTTTCGCTCTTATCCATGTTGTCCTTCAGAATAATACTTCCTGCCGCGACAACATGGAAATGATAATTTGAATAATTGTATTTCCCACTGAATTCTAGAAGACGTGCACAGAAACTGAAGTTACATTTATGTCCAGAAGCAAAACAAGGGGCCATCTCAGCATTTGCTCAATGGATCAGGGAAACTGGACGAAAAATCTGATCGAGATGGGGGTCATTGACCCAGAGGCTGTAGTACAATAGTTGTTACAGGTTGTTTATACACATTTATACAGTCCAAATGGTAAATAATGCATTATGTATCATTGTTAAAATTAATGTTACTTTTCTTGTGATGCTTAGTATAGTCTCTAATTGTATAGAAACAGTTATGCAGCAGAAACGATTTCACTTGAGATTTAAACTTTTCTATCGAATTTAATCATTTAATGTCATCTGGCAAAGTGTTGTAAAAAATGTAAAATATAGTTTGGAATATGTTCCTTGAATTTAACATTGTAGGTGTAGGGACTTCCAGTTCCCGTTAAAGGTCTTGGCTTGTCTTTAGTAAGTCCCCCAGGTCTTCAATTTACTTTGAAAAGCTCTGTACCTCCTACAACCCACTGCTCTCCAGTTGCAGCCAATAGTTTTATTCCTTGTGCTTGCATTGTGGCTCCCATCTCGCAACATGTGGTAAACCATGTGACTACAGTACATGCATGGACGAGACTCCTGTAAATTTGGTTTGCAGTTACTGCATGAAAATGGTGATCCATTATGATTAATAATACAAATGTATTATTACACATACTGAACACTGAAATACAGTGAAACTCCGTTTATTTGTTTCTCACTTATGTTTTTCACATTTGTACATTTTTTTGGTAAATCCCTGATAAATTCCCATGCTAAATTATTTCAGTTATGCATTTTACATTTATACATATTTCACACTTAAACATTCATAATAAAAGTCCCTTTAAGACCGTATAACATTCAAATGATCCCGATGAGGTGCAGGGTGACCTGTGCTGAGAGCCTGGAACTTGCATGTCCCTAGTCAGAGTGCTCTCGCAGAGTGACCTGTCGCTCGGCCTCTGAAGTGACTTTCCATTAATCAAACTTGTAATATAGAAGCTCGACTCAGCCTAACTGAGGGGCCAAGACCACACGAGTCTGCGAGGTGGTAGTGCAAAGTCGGCTCCCAGGCCACTTCCAGCAATAAAACCTAGAAGAATTTCAGTCGGGTGCCTACGGGAGCTGTCAGAGGATCTCGGTAGGCGACAGCTAGGTTTGAGGGAAAGTCAAAGGTGTCCCAGGGAGAGAGAAGCAATGTAGGCAGTTATAGCCCACTCAGGACACTGCCTTCGTTTCCACAGTGAAACTGAGTTATGGAAGGTCATCAGTAAGGTTCCCAATGCATGTCTGTTCTAAAGAAAAATAGTAGGAAAAAGCAACCCCTTTCAATATTAGATGAAATGAACATTTTTAAAGCTGTTAAGGAGAGTGGCAATAAAATGAATAGATATTGCTAAAGAACTGGCAAAACTGGTAAGACGATAGTGCAAAACTATAGAGTTTATTTTCATAATATATTTCAGTTAGGTTTTTTTCCCTTCAGTCCCCTGAAAATCGTATAAGTGAAGTTTAACTGTATTTTAGTTGTAGTGCAAATGTGCTACAATTGGCACCACTGTTGATGTGTTTGGAAAGCTGATGATAGTACAGCAATAAATGAATGAAGAATTACAAAATTAAGTTCTTTTGTAACTGAATACATTGTTTTTAATTTATCAGTTGCTAAAATTGAAAATGTAGTAACATTTATGGTGATGATGCAAAACAACCTGTTGCTTGTCAAAGTCTACCTTGCTAGTCATTAATCTAATTTTAATATAAATAACTAAAATGTATGAAGTTCTCCTTAAAATATTATAGTTTTGACATGGTGAACAGTTACAACACTGAAATTTTCGATGTTCTAGTCTCTCCTCACACTAATATAAATTTTGTTCTCAGAATTCAACTCCAGTGGATAAATATATGAAGTAAATTATATTGATGTCTAGAACTGTAAATGGTAGAAATAAAAAGCTGAAATATTTACAAAATGTATTGTTATAGTTCTAGTCATCTTTGCAACTAAACACTTTAGAGTAATAAAGGATTTTGCAGGAGTAATAAAGTTGAATTAGAGGTTCTTTTAGTGAAAATTTCTTTAAAAAGTGGAGAAACAAGTTAAATATTATAGCAAAACTATCATTTTTAACACAAAGTTTCTTCCTCAATAAGAACTTTGTGTAAACATGTTCTAATTCTTTAAATCTTTTCTGAATCAAGTGAAACGTATAAATTCTTAAAGTTGCTAATGAGTTCAGAAGTTAAAGTTGCAGTGCATAAGAAATTCATTTAACTATTCATTTAATAAAGTTGACTGATTTTGAGCTGCCTAAATTTTGCCAGTAATAATAAGGTTTAGTCTGGGAAAAGGTGTAGCATGAAACACCAAAATATTCATAAATGTGTGATGGAAACTAACATGATGTAACAAGTATAAAAAGGCATATAATGAGTAATATAATTCACTCTTATAAACAAATAAATTTACACAATTTGAAATTACATTTATCAAATTTGGGAAAACAACTTAGAAAATAAATTTGCTTGGTCACCTGAATTGTAATTTATTTTAAAGGAATAATTTAATTCTATTAAAATAATTTTTAATTGAAATTTATTTAAAATTGTAATTTATTTTAATTAATCTTTAGTTGCAATTAGAACCATTGTGCAAATGTGGGAACTTGACCAGCAAACAATCACTGTTGTCACAACAATTCTCTTAGAAATGCTTCATGTCTGCAACAGTCAAGATTTCTTAAAATTTGGGATTAAAAATGAAGAAACAGACACTGATAAGAAGGCAAGAGGAAAAGTTCTCGGGGTGACAATGAAAGACTGCGATTTTCAATTAAAAAATGATTTGTTCTCCCTTTTGCAATGTAATAAATTAACTGGACCCCTTTTGCATCCCAAAACACACTGGTCATGACCTTCCCACAGGTGTGGTTGTCTCGCGTTCTTTGGCCCTTCACCACCGGCTTCCATCCCTTGCTTGACTAGTTTCATTTCTGGCGGGTAGTGGTGGACTCTTGTCTCATCCAATGTGACAAATCGCTGCACAAAATCAGTCGGATCCCTATTGAATTGGTCCAAAGATTGCTGCGAAAATGGTTTCCGCATTTGCTTTTTGATCATCATTCAGCAAATGCCATACCCATTTTTTGCAGAGCTTCATAATTCATAATTCTTTATACAAGAAGTTTCGCACCCTTTCTTCTGATATTTCCACTCTCAGCTATCTCGCTTGCCTTCACTAATCTGTCATCCAAATATCGTGCACTTTCGAGATTGTTTCGGGTGTGGTTGCAGTTTTTGGCCTTCCTTCACGTTGGTCATCTTGCAATCTTGTTAGAGGGATGTGCGACCACATTTAAATTCAGCTGCCCATTTTATAATGGTTGATATGGAAGGACCAGAGTCCCTGTAAACTTTTGTCAACTTGAGATGAATTTCCTTAGGGATTAATCCTTCCAAAACAAAGAATTTGAAGACTGCACGATATTTTAGTTTATCCACTTTCACAAATAACACAAGACTTCTACTGAAAAAAGTCCTATAAACAAAATTCTTGAGAGAAAAAGTTGGAACGTGTCTTACAAACAAATGACAAGCACCCAGGCAGGAAAAATAAATTTTTGCTGATTAGAGTGCCATCTCTGGGTCAGGCCAAGAACATTTCGCTTTGCCTCCATAGTTGAAATACTCCAAAGTAATATTCTCAGCAATGTCACATCTTGTTATGCATTTATCACTAGGTAGATAAAGAGTAGTTCATTTAAGTACAAAATGTTTAAAAAATGTCATGAAAAATTAGAATAGTGATTGCAACAATTTGCGAAGATCACAATCTTGAGAACTGTATATAGAATGAAAAATTTGTTAACAGAGATTCGAATAAGGTTATTGCCTTAAAAGTTTATTTGTTTTTTATTACATTACAGGAAGCGTCGTGGCGCTATCAACGCCAAGCAGCTTGCCTATTTAGAGAAATACCGTCCGAAGTCACGCCTTAAGCTGAAGAATGGCCATAGAAATGTATGCTGTCTGCAGTAGGCATCACACCAATTGAACATGAACAGCCAACCAGTTATGTCTCTGGGAAAGAAGGTGGACCAGCGAAGATTACTGATATAGTTACTTGTATTTCATTGGGATGTGTAATAAGTTGAAATGATCCCTGCATTACAAGAACAACTTAGCTTTAATATTTCATTTAGCTTTTAAGTTTTTATTTACTTGGCAATTACTAAAATATGAAAATTAAATTTCACCTGTCACTCCATATGCTAAAAATTTGACTGATGCAAGTTTTCTGTGGAAAAAATGAAAAAAAGTTGAAGTTACCGAAACCTTGTGGTTGAGTGGGGGATATCGAAGAGATTTCTGTAGCAGAAATATTTTAATCCTAGTTTCTTCCTTGTTGGGAGATTTAATGAAATTTTATTGTAATGAGTTGTCAGCTTGTCAGTTCATAAAGTATTTCCATGTATATTTCAAATCGTAAAATGAAATAAAAATAAAATCACAAAAAACCACTGCCGTTGTCACATCAGGTCATGAAATACAGAGGGAATGTGTTCCAAAACTTCAGGTTATAGATAACTGTTCTGCAGCATTTCCAGTTCTGCATTAGTATATGCAGTGTTCAATGTTAGTATGTCCAAATGTGTAAACAAATTAAATTTGTTTTCAACCCACAGGGCAGTGTCTTTATTTGTGGTTTATGTAACTCCAGCCCGCTGGCAATTTTCCAAATGGCTCTTATAGATATTGAAATGCATAGTATGTATAAGTGATATGGTTAGATTGAGCAGTGTTCATTGAGAAACATCCATCTAAAGCATGGAGCCTACTTTATTTTAATTTTCTTTTAGTTAAGATTAAGGAAACAAAAAAAAAATAACGTAGATGTTGAAATCAGGGAAAGTTGTTTGTCAATAGGTTGAGTTATTCAATCTGTGAGTACTTTCATGTTCATAAAATGTGATTACTTATTTTAAGTTTTGTGCTACTAGTAATGAAGATTCAGGCTTTGTGATTGTATGTTAGAAGCATTGGAGATAAAAGTTAGTTAAGACTAATAGTTACATACCAAACCTGAAACTCAAAGGAGCAGCTATGGACTGGTTGCAGTATGTTGCAACCTTGTTATTGTGCCCTAGTGCCTTAACAGAGCATTTGTGGACGTGTTTGATGATGGAACTGCACCAGCTCATAGCCGATAGCTCTCAATAGGAGCTGCTTTGCTGCTCGCATAGACCTTGTTTTTGAGTATGTTTATTACTTCTTTTTACTCGATAGAAAACCTGGCCTACAGTAAATGTTAACTTTTTTGCTGTTCATTTTGTACAAGGTTTGCTCTTCTACCTAAATTCAGATGTGTAAATTTTATGCTGCTACTTCGAAATTTCTGCCTGTCCGACAACGTCAGCTGCATGGTATAATACAGTGTAGACTTTCCTCGGAGCATCATAACTTGTTGAAGTTTTGTTGCAGCTGGCTGAATTTTCATTAAGCTTAAATATAATTAAGTAGTGCCTCGTCAGAAAGAGATGTATTTAAGAGATGTTAATCAGTCACTTTTTTATTGCTTTTTGTTTTAATTTTCAAATTGTATTTGCTATATGTTGGTACTACATTTGAATTTTATGAACCTGCTGATTAGGGACAGAATGGAAAAGATACGATGTCTTCTGCTATTTTAAAATAATAAACTGGATTTCTGGATTATTGTTCCTTTCATTGCTATACCTGTGAATATCTTGATGTTGCGACAAATGCTCACTAGGAGCATAACCATAGAAATGGTTTCAATGTGTTCATGGAAAACAATAATGTTATGTAAATTTATTGATGTACTAGTCTTGTGCAAGTACATTATTGATAGCACATAGGGGAACATCGCACACTTCAAACTGCTTTTTGAATTGTAATTTGTGTTCCATATCTATTAATGAAATTTTGGAGAGTGGGGGTGGGGGATGAAAATTGGTGCATTCCATTATTGAATGAGGTGATGTAATAAGAACTTTCTGGTGAATGTAATATGCAAAATGAATGTATGGGAAAATTCTTAAAATTGCTCTTATTCTGTATTTTGACACTTTCAGAAGGTTTAATCAAATTTTTGGTGTGTGATGTGCCCTAATAAATTGTAATGACTTTGTAAAGTGTTCTTTGTTCCTTTTCCAAGTTTTCCTTCAAATTAGTTTAAATGAAAACTTAGTAGCATAATATTTTAGATTCACACCTATAATTTGCTTTTGTGTGAATTGAATTTGCCAACCTCTTTAAGACTTTAATTAGAATTGTTAAGTTTTTTTATCTCTAGCACAAACCTTGATTTTTTGTCAAATTGCCAAAAATTATGTATTTAAACTAGTAGAAAAAGTTTATTAATGAGCATTAATGCAATTGTGCTAGGGCAAACACTAGCTGTTTTCTCATCAAACCACAAGTTTGAAAGAGTTGATTTTAAATTGTTCTCACGAGATTGCTCGTGTCACAAATATAGTTGCAATTCTGCACTTGAAATGACTCGACCTGCTTTGACATGAAAGCTTCAAAATTTGTGGCAATGTAGATTCTATCACACATTCTCCTTTCCCATTCAGAACCTCGTGTGCTTGAAGGGGAAAACAAAATTAAATGTGAAA
Organism: Teleogryllus occipitalis; assembly: GCA_011170035.1. Taxonomy (NCBI): domain Eukaryota; kingdom Metazoa; phylum Arthropoda; class Insecta; order Orthoptera; family Gryllidae; genus Teleogryllus; species Teleogryllus occipitalis. Next base: position 65,022 of record BLKR01001919.1, on the reverse strand, counting down.
TGCGAATAACTGAAGTTTTGAATCTAAATCTGACAGTTACTCAAAGCCAAAACAGTGCCGCTTTCTACTTCCCCCACTTTCTCGCACATTTTATAGCAAAGACTAGAATCTTAATACTGCAAGATACTGATAAGAACTACAGATTTCATTTCTAGAATTTGTGATGATCCAAAATCAATCAATCATAAATATTTTTGGATACTGTTTACTTTGGGAAATTTAAAAAACAAATCAATTTATTCTAGGAATTAAATGTCCAATGAGTGTGTTTCTTTTTCCATTCAATAACTTCTTGGTGACTTAAAATAACTTTAATTAAAACATTGACTTGCTTTTGTATTAAATTTGTTACAGCATTTCTACTGATCTTCAATAATTAGTTCTAATTTTTCTTTTGGCAAGGTATTTGTGAGAAGATATACTGGGATATAAAATAAGATATTTACAGACCTAAAAATTTCACTGAGTTGTGCAGACTACAAGAGATGACTGTGTGGCTAGGGAACGAGCAAAATTAGGACTATTACAAATTACATTACAGTAAAAAGTTGGGGTGACATACTGCATATAACTATAATACAGAAAATAGCAATCATTTTGTCAGTTTACTGACTAAATGATTTTTGCATGACTCGTAAATCAATGTGTCAGTTGCTGTTTACTGCTCAACTTTCCACTACTTTCAATGAGAGAAAAGAAAGGTAGGTAGTGAAAGGTACAAATTTACATAATATTGCAATATATTGATGAAAACAATTTATATTAAATAAAATAAATATATAAATTCTTAGACATAAGCATTAAACAATTTGTAACACAATTCACATTATTTAAAGTTTGTATCAAGTGCTCATTATGGAATATTTAAATTAGATTGTGACATTGAGTTCTGTCAGGACTGTTAACTGCTAGGAAACTTTTAAAAACTTAAAGTATCTTAGCAGCAGTAAAATGTGTCGTTGGAGAAGCATGGAAATCTAAAGTGAACTTCAAAATCTATTTCGGTTTAGTTGTAGCCTACATTCTACTTGTAATATAATTGTTTTTTGATGTTATGAATATTAGCATCTTCATGAATTTATTAAATTGGAAACACCTATTTTTCAAAACTTACCATTATTTTTACAAAACTGCAGACAAAATATTTTTATAATTTCATGTTCAATAACTATGACTTTGTTTGAAAACATGGTAAATAGTTGAGAAGTGCAAGTAGTTGCAACGAAAGAAATCTTGGTTTGGTGAATTAGAAAAATGATTATCAGGGGCATACTCAGAATAGTGATAGTTAGGGGCATCAGAACAGTAGGGGAGGAGTTGAAGTTCAAAACGCATTTCTTTCTTGGTAGGTATTTGAGAAGTGAATGGGAGCAAGAGAAGAGAGTAGCATCAGGGTAATAGGCAGCATAATATGACATGCTGAAGGTACGTGTGTGTGTGTCTGCATATTTCTTTTTCAGTATCTTCCTACAACTACAATATTGAAGATGGAAATTATTTCTTGTTTTGAAAAATTGTTCTCCATAATTAGTTTCTTCATTAACATGTACATTTTTTTTTTTGAAAATTGTAGTAGATCTCGCACAATAATCTAAAATATGGGCAGTATTAAAAAAAATTAAAAATAAGAATTTCTCTAAAAAAGCTCCAATTCTTTTCTTGAAACTTCAGGTAGGGATAGTGTTAAGAGTACTTTATAAGCTGACATAAACACAATTATGCTGCATTTTGTTCTTTCAAATATTACACATATGTAATTTTGTTGACATCCCTTCAAGTCATTAATATTTTATGTTGCCAGTGATTTGTACACATTTTTACATTTGTGAGTATATGGGCTTCAAATGATGACTTTTAAAGTTGTTGATGTCACCCAGGACAAAACTAGTGGTATCACCCCTATAAATTAAAGTTCATCCATTAAGATAAAGTAATTGTTGAAATCAAGACTCTGACCATTGAAGAATAGACCTAACCGCTTAAGTTCTGCGTTTCAGTTTACATTATTTCTTTGCTTTCTTAGTAATTATTTATGGTTTAAATGCATAACTATTAAATTAATATACATCATTTTTAAATACATAATTAAAATGATGTAATTCCTATTATAAAATTTTCTAATTGTTGTAACCCCCTAAAATGGTGTCTCCCCTCCCCTGCCCCCTCTAACTACGCCACTGCGATAGCGCAGTTTGCGCACAGTCCGCACTGGACTCAGACCGGTTTGCACTGAAGTATTCAGTGCTATGTTGGGATCGCGCTATTATGAGTTCACCGCAATTTCCGTGTGCGCCACCTTGCCTGCGGTTGCCGGACAATGAACCACAAGGCCGCCGGGGACGCCAGCGCCGATAGAGGAAGCGCCCCGCGCCGCCGACCACCTGTGGGCACCGCCCCAAGATGGCCCTCGCCGCCCAATAGAGCTTAGGGCCCCTTGCCACGTCGCCACTGCAGCGCACTTCCGAATGCCGCAGCTGGTAGCGAAGTATTGGTTTGAATATTGTAGAATTCACGACCGTTAATAAATTGTGGGATATGGATCACGGATCGGTCAACTAATAAATCACATTAGTTTGCCAACGTTTCGAAATATGTAATTCCTTCCTTAGAGCTTACTAATATGCAAAATGGTCAAACTTGGGCAGACATGAAGTTTGACCATTTTGTATATTAGTAAGCCCTGAGGAAGGAATTACATATCCCGAAACGTTGGCAAACTAATGTGTTTTATTAATTGACCGATCCCGTGATCCATATCCCACTGTTGGTTTGAGGTGTTCCCACGTGCGGTGAGTGCGCGCTGCTGTGGCTTTCGGCGGCGGATTCCCGCCACTAGCAGCGCGGAAGGGCATACGCGCCACAGCTAGCAGAACACCAATTTAAATGGAGGTGTTTACACTGAGCCACTGGTCGCGGTACTTTACCTGCTGCGTCCCTTTGTTCGTCGTCGTCGTCGCCGACGGATCGGAATCACGAACCCTCCCCCTTTCACGGCGTGGAAAGGGCCCTGCCGTTTATAGGAAGCGCGCTGTGGTGGCGTCTTGGGAAGGGGCTCTTGGTTCCTTCAATCGGAACCATTCGCTGGCGCCACCGAGAAGCAACACAGCCCTTCAGACACATACACCGCCGACCGCGAGAAGAGAAGGTTTCGTGAGTCACCGCTGTGAGCTCAGGCGTTCGAAACCCTTCTCCATAAAATAAAGAATTACCTCTTTAGTCTATGCCTTCACATGTAGACACTGCCGTGCGCTTCCGACAGCAGCAGGGTAATTCCCACGCCGTTCGCCGTGGAAGGGCAAGGGTTCTATGGGGGTAGGTTTGTGTGTAGGACGGACGAGAGTCCCAGTGGGAACACCTCCATTTAGACCAGCCGCTCGTGGTGGCGCGTACGCTCTCCCGGACAGCTGGCGGCGAAGGTCCGCCACCGAACGCCACAGCGGCGCGAATCCATCGCACGTGGGAAGACCTCCATTTAAACCAATGCTTCGCCAGCGGTGGCGCGTACGCTCTCCCGAGCTGCTGGCGGCGTAGGTTCGCCACCGAGCGCCACAGCAGCGCGAATCCGCCGCACGTGGGAAGACCTCCATTTAAACCAATGCTTTGCTATCAGCCGTGGTGTTGGAAACGTGCTGCAGTGTCTACGTGTGGAGGGGTCCTTAGACATACGTATACTACTCTGGCAACGTCCTATCTTACTGAGCGCTAGTGAAGCCAAAATCTTGCGTTCGCCACCATATTATGTCACTGCAGATTCGTTCGCAGTCAGTTATATAGGGTTATTTTGTGCTTTTTCTTTATATAATCAATAATCTTTATATAATCAACTTCTCGTGGGTTTTTATCAAATGTCATATTTTTCATTTTCACTTTAGAAAAATGCCGTTTAGTATAGAAATTAATTTTATGTTATGACAAAAGGAATTGACCCATTTTTATAGGTCATTATTTTGCATTTTTTGTCGATTTCGACTAATAAATTATTTTTTACTTTTTTACGTCATATTTAAAGCATTATTGCCGATTTCATCGATTTTAACGTCATTTTTAATGGTACTTCAAATGATATTTATGAGATGCAACAAACGTTCTTCACAGACATTGTTTTAGCAGCCATTGTGATGTAATTCTTGTGACGTTTATCAGCGCCATTGCCGGTCCGGCCAATTTCTGGTTAACTCAAGACAGGGACTTCCTGGTAAAAAACAATCCAAACCAGAAGTTTCAAGCGGAGTTCACTCAAACGATTGGAAGAAGCCTCGATTACATCAGTAACGTATTCAACAGCTTGAGTTGTTCATCCTAACTGGTTTTGATAAGATTTTTTACGTCATTTTTTTATTGGTTTGCATTTTTAAAGCATTTTAAGAGCATTTTATAGATCATTTTTGGCGATATTTTAGGCCATCAAAATCCGCTCCCTAGTTATTACCTTTTCGTGCTTTGTGCTCATGACATTGGTAATTTAGTTATTAGATATAGTGTCACTTGATTATTAATTTTGTTAAGATTGATAAAAATTACTTATTAAAATCGGTTGGGAAAAGAAGTAAGCTTGCGTGTGCCAATGTTCCTGTAGTGTGTTTTGTAATTCAAGATAAGCTCTACCTAATGCATTCTTGTTTTGTTCTGATTTTTCATTAATTTCTAATCAGAGATTCATAAAAACATGGATTAACGTCATTAGAAGAGAGAACTGACTACCAATATTTCCTTCACCTATTTACTCACATTTTTTGTCCATGACTTAGGGATTTAACTGGCCAGAAAGATGACTGTTCCCAACATTCTTTCAGCCCACCTAACACATTTGCAGAAGGCACCACAAAAACCAACACCAAGAAATTCTATCTTAGGAAACGTAACAAATGCTGAAATGCAATTTAGTGACACCAGTAATAATAATCAGCTTTTTGCTGTTGTGCTTCTCGTTGCCCGCATTTGTGGCATTAGGGGAATTAAACACCCTATTTCAAATACAATTTTATTATATTTGAAAAAAATTAGACTTTTATTATTGTCGAGAAACAGGTCAAAGTAATTAAGTGGTATTTATTTCAATGCTACCCACACGTCAAATTCATTGTATCTGTTACAAATATTGTAATTAACTTTGAGGTCAACTGACTTCTATTTCAATCAGGTTCTCACAGTTTCCTTTTACTCATAGAGCTAATTCCGAGATGATCTCGTGCCTTGCAATTTTTAAATGTAGCGTTTATCATCATCATCATCATCATCATCATGACTCTCAGGAACTGTGTGAGACGAGTGTTGTTTTTGACATGAAATAAAAAAATAAAAGCCTTTAAAAAATCTTGACATTTTTTTTATTTTAATATTATTTTCCATTTAATATTTAAGTTTTTCTCAACAGCAATGTCTTGAAAACGTAGGTTTATAGATTTTCTTGGGGATCATTGACGTATAGCATTATATCTTTAAGCGGAACTATAGTGAAGCAATATGACGGAGGGCGCAATCGGCCGTCTTCAAAAAGTCGTTCATTGTCAGTCTAGTATTATATGTCTGTGGTCCGGAAGGCAGGCAGCAGGCAAAAACCGATTCAGTGGCGCGCCTACTGTCTACGCTGCCATTTGTACTTGGGTGTTTCTAACGTGGCGGCTGAAGGTAGTATCTCCAAGATGGAATTCGGCACGACTTTTTGCGTCTTTCTTGGTCCTGCCGCAAGATGTCACGCGATCGCGATCGCATCAAGCAGTGCTGCATATCAAGCGACTCTAGCGGTAGAACTGTGAATGACTCAAAAAGTCGTGGCGAATTCCATCTTCCGCCACGTTAGGAAAGTGTAGAATGTGTTCTGCTGGCGGTGTTGCGGACGCGCGTCTGCGCAGTTGATGATGGGAGTTCGCCACCGAAAGTCACAGCAGTGCGACTGCGCCGTTCGTGTGAATACCTCCATTTAAAACAGTGGTTTGTCAGCAGAAGCGCCACTCGGAAGCGCTACTGAATGGCGCCGTTTGAAGAGCCTCTTAGTGAGCCACGTAGCGCCTCCAAGGTTCACGGACAGGTGTCGGAAACCGTCGTCCTCGCAATCAAGGACAATGGACAACGGAGGAGCCGGCGTACTACGAAAAGTACAAACCAGAAGTAAGATTTTTTAGTAGCGCTTACGTCCATCTGTAACTTTCCCCATTAATGCAGCTACCAATCATCACCATCTCTCATTCTTAGACTAATTAAATTTGTGTTAAATCCACACAGGTGTTCTTTCGTGTCTGCATCGCCCAAAGCATCTTCCAGTTTTCAGAGCAACCGGGCAACTGCAGAAAACGAGGAGGTATGTATTGGTAAAGGGTCACCCACACAATCGATCAGTTACTTGCGACCGATGCGTGGCTTCATCGGCGCCCTCTCAGTTTGGGGCCAGTAGGAGCGATCAATGCGTGGTTTCTTACAGTCAACAGGGGTTACTAGCTACGAGAATATCGAGACGCCTCTTTCTCGAGCGCATTCTGGATGCAATGAATTTTCTTGGGCCGCAGTCTCGCGAAGGTTTTCTCGCTCACGAGAACGAGAGAGAACATGGCATTTGACAATATTTTTCATTACTAGACATCGGATTTTTAGGAAAATGTCTATTTTTTTCTAGAGAACTTATTTAAAGGCTGATAATATATGTCCACGAATCATGCCAAATGATGACATTTGACGAAGTTTTATAATGCTTATTTTAGCATAAATGCCTATTTTTTGCATAAATACCTTGTTTAGGACTTTTTTGCCTTTTATTTATTATATTTATATACAATGCTAAGATATCGGAAAATCGGCGATGGTCCAACGTGACCATTCATTACGAAACCTTCAATTCACGCCTTGAAAATTAAAATTACGAGAGAATTCCTGAAATTATACCAACTGATTTTTCTCCATTTCCCTATTTCATAAATACCAGCCATGATCTGAGAACATGGACGATTGACAATACACCGAGGGAACCGAAATTTTAAGTAAAAATAAATATAAATTCCCTGAAGGTTTCAGTGTTGCTAGTGTTGGACTGCTAAAATATATGCCAGTCACATTGTTCAGATATCCTTCTCCGCATTCAAACCGATTTTGTTTCCCAGTCGGCGCAAATTTGAAATTGTGATCCTTTAAAAGTTACTGGTAATATGTAAATATTACTGGTTAATGAAAACTATTAAGAATAAAATGTAGAAGAGTTGTAAATATGTAAATCTAGTTTAAATTAAAATATACGAACTGATTTTGTGCATTTAAGTTTACAAAATAATATAGACAAAGTTACAATTTCTCCATTTTATTGTGTATGAAACTTATGATAGTGCCTTTTTTCTCTCCTTATTCTTGACTTTTTCAGTGCCTTTTTAGGCGCCTAAAAGACGATATTTTAGTGCCTAAACATCCGATGTCTATTCATTACTTTACCCTTTCTTTTTTTCTTTTTCTTTCTTTCTTTTTCTTTCTGTTTTTCTGTCTCAGTTTTTATTTTGGTCTTGGCGTTTTTATGTAATTTGCGCCCCCCCCCCGGAGCGGCCGTTCCGTTCTTAATCCGGGTCTGGGTGTAAATATTAGTTTGTAGGGCATAATGTTTTACTTGTAAATACTTAACATTTGTTAGTCTGGAGTTATCTTCAAATTTTCACCACTTTTGTGATTCTCTAATGTGAAATGACGTGTTTACCATCTCATTTCCATTTATATAATGAATTTTCCGTTTAGTAATAGATTATTAATAAAAAATGAAACCGTATATTAATAAAAAATGGACCATCAAATTATTATTTTATTTATTTATTTTACGTCAAAAAAACAGTTAGAAACTGCGTATGACGTGCTATGGGGAAAAGTGAATTGTGTGCACATTTTCAAAATTCTGTGATCCCTACACTACGTCATATACTACTTAACTTTTGAATTTTTGAAAGGGAGAAAAAAAACTCCCATGTAATAAAATCTATTTTCAAGGATAAACAAGCAATAAATTTTGAAATTTGAAAGGGAGAAAAAAAAACAAAAAACTCCCATGTAAAAAAATCTATTTTCAAGGGTAAATAAGCAATAAATTTTGAATTTTGAAAGGGAGAAAAAAAAAAAACAAAAAAAACTCCACAACATGGACACGATAATTTGAATAATTGTATTTCCCACTGAATTCTAGAAGACGTGCACAGAAAATGAAGTTACATTTATGTCCAGAAGCAAAACAAGGGGCCATCTCAGCATTTGCTCAATGGATCAGGGAAACTGGACGAAAAACCTGATCGAGATGGGGGTCATTGACCCGGGAGCTGTTGTACAATAGTTGTTACAGGTTGTTTATACTCATTTATACAGTCCAAATGGTAAATAATGCATTATGTATCATTGTTAAAATTAATGTTACTTTTCTTGTGATGCTCAGTATAGTCTCTAATTGTATAGAAACAGTTATGCAGCAGAAACAATTTCACTTGGGATTTAAACTTTTCTATTGAATTTAATCGTTTAATGTCATTTGGCAAAGTGTTGTAAAATAATGTACATGTATTGTATGTGAATTTTTTGTAATGAGCTGTTGATACTGTCACCTGATGAATATGATTTCTACGTCGAGTGTTATAGTAATAGACTTCGGCATTTTCTGAAAATATATTCCCGCCCTTAAGCAAGTCATTTTTGACAAAAACCACTGATTCGTAAATAAACAGACACGGTAATGGTAAAATTCCTAGATTAATGAAGAGAGGCTTACATGAATCACGTGGGTGGGATTTGGTTATTATTCGTACAATTCGTTTTTGTAATCTAAAAGTCTGGGAGCTATAAGATGTATTTCCCCAGAATATTATGCCATATCTCAGGCGGGAATGAACATTCGCGAAGTATACACAACGAGCAGTATGAAGGCTGACTGAATTTGCAAGAATTCTGAACGCGTAGCATAATGAACTTAATTTTGTGTTCAATTCATTTAAATGGACGTTCCATTTAAGGTTTGACTGAATTGAGAGACCTAAAAATTTTGTTGCCTTAACATCAGTCAATGGTACACTGTTCATTTTCAATGGAGCACAGAATTGTTTATTTGAAATGGAAAACTGCATTAAAACCGTTTTCTTTTCGTTTACTATTAATTTGTTATTTCGGAACCAATTTGAAACATCTGATATTGTACTATTTACGGTTTCTTTATTGCAAAGGATGTTCGTATCATCCGCAAAGAGAACCGTTCTTCCGTTTCGAATCGCCGAGGGCATATCGTTTACGTAAAGTAGGAACAGAATAGGGCCTAAAATCGATCCTTGAGGAACTCCACATGGAATGGGCAAAGAGTGGAAAAGGTGCGTACGTAATGTTCCATCATTCCAGTAAGGTATTTCAACTCTCTGAGAACTCGTTGTTTAAGGTACGAACATAACCAATCTAGAGCAATACCACGAATTCCATATGAAGGTAATTTGGAAAGTAAAATGTCATGATCAATGACGTCAAAAGCTTTTGAGAGATCTAAAAATAATCCAATAGGTGCCTCGTTTTGATCTAATGATGAGGCGACATCTTTAAGAAAAGAAAATATAGCTGTTTCCGTTGATTTTGATTTTCTAAATCCATGTTGGCAATCTGAAAGCGCGTCGTGTTTAGTGAGAAAGGTTTCCATTCGTACGTAAAAAAGTCTCTCTAATATTTTTGAAAAAACTGATAGAAGAGAAATGGGCCGATAATTTTGAATTTCATTTTTGTTGCCTTTTTTGAAGAGCGGCTTAATTTTAGCTGTTTTGAAAATATCTGGAAACGTTCCAGTGCATAAAGATGCATTAAATATGTGAGTTAACGGGTGTATAATGGCATACGCACAAGTCTTTAACAAAGAATCTGGGAATTCATCTAAACCGGACGAATATTTATTTTTTAGTTTACCGATTATTTTGAGAATTTCATAGGAAGAAGTTTCGGAAACGAACATTGTGTCTAAAATTTTGGGTGAACTGTCTGGTTTTGAATTTTGTGGCTGAAGACCCTTAGTGAGATCGGCAGCAATTCTCGAAAAGTATTGGTTAAAGAGATTAGCCACTGTTGCCGGATCGTTCACATTTATATCGTTATATTTTAAAACAACATTCTCTACGGGTTTTCTAGTTGATTTGGTAGTATTTTTTATTATATTCCACATTGCTTTTGTTTTATTATTTGAGTTCAAAATATCCTGATCGTTTTCATGATTTTAGCCTGCCTTATGACTTTTCGTAACAATGTTTTGTATTTTTTAAAGTAGATAAGGAAATCTTGAGATACGTCATGACGTTTAGAAATAAAGTAGAGAGTACGTTTATTTTTACACGATGTTCTAATTCCTTTTGTGATCCAAGTATTACTTTTTCGTGAAATGTTTAATTTTCTCTTTTTAATAGGAAAGTATGCGTTAAAGAGAAATGAAAGCTTTGAGAAAAATAAATTATATTTTTCATTTGTGTCAATAGCGTTATAAACTGCCTCCCATGATTCTTTCAGCAAGTAGTCCGTAAATAACTTTATGTTAACTGTAGTAAATGCTCTGCACATGCGTGTTTTATTTATTGTGTCAGTATTCATGTTATTAGTAATTGTAAGAATTTGTGCATCGTGGTCACTGTAACCTAGATTATTCGTTATTATTTCATATCTAGTTGTGGTTTTGTTAATTATAATTTGATCTATTGCTGTTTGTGATTTAAGAGTATTCCGTGTAGGTACGTTCACTGTAATATCTAAATTAAAAGAATGAATTAAATTGAGAAACTGCTCTTTTTCGTGGGATTCGCTCAGAAAATCAATATTGAAATCTCCACATACAACAATGGATTTAAAAGAGAGATTACTAATTTTGTTCAGAGTTATCTCTAGATTTTCTACGAAATTGAAATAATCTAAAGCTTGCTTTGTTGGAGGTCTGTAGATGCAAAGTAAAATAATTTTGAGCGTAGTAAGATGTACAACTGTTATTTCAAAAACTTTTTCAACTGCATATAAATTGAATTCTGACAAGAAGGTAGAATCAATATTATTTCTTACATAAATACACGAACCTCCGTAAGCAGGGCCTTTATTTGATTCCCTTGCTCTACAATAAGATCCTGCAAGGTAAAAACTAGGAATTTGGAGTGTGTTTAGATCATTATGAGATAACCAATGTTCTGTAAAGCAAAGAACATCTATTTGACTGAGATCACACTCTAATGCTGCTTCGATAAATTCAATTTTATTTGAAAGAGATTGCACATTATGATGCATTGATCTTACAATACTCAATAATAATAAAATAATAATAATAATAATAATAGTAATAATAACAATTCTAATAATAGTAATATCAATTATAATAGTAACATCAATTATAATAGTAACAATACTAATAATAAAATACTATTCATTCAGAAATGATTTAACGATATTAATGATGCCTAGTGCATTTAGCAAATTCAGGATGAAGGAAATAGAATTTTGGTTTGGCATTCTCCTTCTACATCAGTCCAACTGCAATTTAACACAGGCAGGATGGGATATGCCAGTTCTTTTTTCTTTGCTTCAACTTGAACAGTCAACATGAAACAGAGAATCAGTGGGATTAGAATTTTTATTTTTGTTTTTTAAGGGAGGTAGTGGTGTGATTTGTGTATTCCTTCACACTGTAGAACATGTTGTTAAGCAGGAAAGCTTTCAATTTACTTTTAAATCTATGTATTGTATTCATATCTTTAATATCATGGCTCAATTTGTTGTAAAGTGTAATGCCCTCTATTGGGGTACTTTTTTGATAAAGTGTAGTTTCAGAATGGGGAACATGTAGGTTATCCTTTTGTCGAGTGTTATAGTTGTGTACACCTGAATTTAGAGTGAAAGTGTCTTTGTTTTCCATGAGAATCTTCTTTGTGAAGACAACTATTTCAAATATGTACATGCACGGTAGTGGAAGAATCCTTAATTTTTTGAACAAGGGTTTGCAAGACTCCAGCTTATGAGTGCTAGTCATTGTTCGCAGTATTCTTTTTTGGATAATAAATGTACGAGTGCTTTCAGGGGCATTTCCCCAAAATATTAATCCATATTTCAAGTGTGAGTGCACATTTGCATAATACATTGTCCTAAGAGTCTCAATGTTGGAGCTTGACCTGAGGGTGTAAAGGGCATAACAAGATTTGGTGAGCTTCTTATTAAGATTTGAAATGTGAGCATTCCATTTTAGGTTTTCTTGGATTGTTAGACCAAGGAAGGTAGTTTCCTGTGATATTTTTACAGGATTATTATTTATGAGCAAATGCTGGGAGAGTTTTTCTTTGGATCGGGGATTCATGAAATTTAGAGAGACTGTTTTGCTGGTGTTTATGATAAGTTTGTTGTCTTGAAACCATTTTACTAGTGCATGCAACGTTTCTTGAGTTTCTTTTTCTAATAATTGTTGCGTTTTTGCTTTTATGATTATGTTTGTGTCATCTGCAAACAAAATTGTTTTGTTATTTTTTAAAGCCAAAGGCATGTCATTTATGTATATAAGGAATAATATTGGCCCTAGGATGGATCCTTGCGGGACTCCACAATTTATCATCTGAGGGTTGGAGTAGTACGAGGAGATTTTGTTATCTTTAGTGTGCTGGAGGGTAACTACTTGGCTACGGTTTGATAAATATGATTTAATCCACTGGCCTGCAATGCCTCGGATCCCTAGCATTTCTAGTTTTGTTAGAAGTATGTGATGATCAATGATGTCAAAAGCTTTTGACAAATCTAAGAAAAGGCCAATGGGAATTTCCTTCTGATTTAGTGCAATAAGTATGTCATTTAAAAAGGAGAAAATGGCTGTCTCTGTTGATCTATTACACCTGAAACCATGTTGTGCATTTGTAAGGATATTATTTGCATTGAGAAAGTGTTTGAGTCTATCATTGAAAAGCTTTTCCAGAATTTTTGAAAATCCTGATAGCAGGGAGATAGGTCTGTAGTTCATTGGATCATAACTATTGCCCTTTTTAAACAACGGTTTAATTTTTGCCATTTTGAATACATTTGGGAATATGCCTGTTTTTAGAGAGTAATTGCAAATATGAGACAGCGGTTGCACTATATATGGAGCACTGTGTTTGATAAGAAAATCTGGAATGTTGTCCAGGCCTGCTGAGAATTTATTCTCCATTTGTCCAATGATTTTAAAAATTTCAGAGGGGGTGGTTTCATATAAATATATGGAATTTGCAATTTGTGAAACATTAGTGTTTGTCTGGTGTGTTTTATTGTTTAGGGTCAATCAAACGTAGACGAGGATATTTTGCAGGGTGATCTAGACAGATTACATTTTTGGGCGGAAAAAAATGACATGACAATAAATAGTTCGAAAAGCAAAACCATCACGTTTGGTAGGGACTGGAAATATAATGGACCTCAATACCGTTTAGGCAACGAAAATATTCCAAGAGTCTTGTCTTGTAAGTACCCGCGGATAATTTTTGATAGCAAATTGAGTTGGGAAAATCAGGTAAACTGAGTCGTTGGGAAAGCCTGGAGGTCCTTGCATTTTACTATGCGAATACTAAAAAAGAGTACTGCGAAAGCGAGAAAATTAGCTTATTTATCTCTAGTTAGTCCAATAATGGAACACGGGGCTGTTTGTTGGGACCCTTAGAGAAATTACCAAAAGGAATATTTGAATAGAGTACAAAGAAGAGAGTAAACATTTACTTTCCGAAGGAATAGGAAGAATGTTGAATGAGAGTCTCTAGAAATGAGGGGAGTTAAGGCAAGACTCTGTGCCCTGTACAAAGCGTATGCCGTTTATCCAGCTTGGAAAGATATCTACATCCGACTGGGTAGACCTTCGTACTTTAGTAGGGAGGATCACAAGCACAAAATTCAGTTTAGGCCACAGAGAACAGATGTTGGAAAATTTTCATTTACAAATAGAACAATAACGGACTGGAATAAGTTACCTGCGACAGCCTTGGAACCCTTTCCTCTAGGTGTTCAAAGATTTAAAAATAAATTAACTAATGGTATTTGTCAACTTTATTAGTTTAGTAAGTTGGATTATTATATCAGTTATCATTTGATTATTATTGTTATTTTTATTGCTATTATTATTGTGTCAATTACTATTAAATGCGTTCCTGTATTAAATATATAATTATATTCAAAGTAGTATTGTATTGAAGTGTGGTGACATGTTGTGCAGTGTAGTGCAGTATAGAAGTAGAAAGAGAAGTGAATTTCAAATATTGTGAAGTGAAAGTGAAGTGAAGTGTAATTAAAAAGTCGTGAAGTCTTGTATTTAATAGTTTAAAATAACTGTGCAGGTCAGCCATAAAATGTAGTTAATGCTATTATTGTTAACATATTATTATTATTATTATTATTATTATTATTATGTCTTTAAATAGTTTAAAGTTACATTGTTAAGTAATTTAAAGTTAATATTTGTAATATGTAAATTGTAGTGTTTTGCCACCGGGTTGTATATACCTACCTTCAGAATAATAAATATCTATCAATTACAGTCAGTCCTGGCGGCGGCAGGATTTTCGACACTAGCTTTTCAGCTAGGTCGAATTCCGTCGCCGTCTGGAGGAGAATTCTAGCGGCCGGCTGCTCTGATCGGTAGTTTTCCGTGGTTTCTCCGATCAACACCAGGCGAATGCCGGAGCAGTACCCTACCAAACGGGCCACGGACCGCGCGCGATCTGTCCTTCCTCTTCCTTGTCCTATCCTCTCCCTTTACACACACACAATAACATGCACTACACTACCACATATTCCGGGAGACCGGTCGGGAGCTTAGAGCTTGTCCCGGCTGGGGCAGTGCCCCGCTGGTGGGAGAGCCTTGGTTAGGGGGAAACCCCACTAGCCGACGGTAGGTCGGTGCCGGATCTCGCCATCCAGCGGGGGAAGATCACTGCCATCTCCCGAGAAAAAAACAAGCACTACACTAACGGGACTAATGACCACAGTAGTTGACGCGCCCGGAAACACGAAAAAAATCAATCAATCAATCAATCAATCAATCAATCAATCTATTACAGTCTCTCGCGCGAGCCACAACGAGCTTGCAAAATTGCGCGGATTCGCATCGAAGAGGTAGCCCGCACGACAGCACATTACACTCTTGATGTACACTCCCCCAGTATCTGTAACGTACGTTCGGCATGTTAAGTTTGTAAGGTCTTTGTAAATATTTGTTGGGTACATTGCTAGTACTTAATTTCTGTAACTCCTCTGTTACAAGTACCTTTCGAAATCTATACTAATAAAAGTGAATTCAACGACGTGTAACCGACATCGATACCATAAAAAGTAACGTAGTCGCAGGATTGTCACAGTGTCCTAGCAAAGGTTGGCAAAGATTAACACAACGTATATGTGGAAAATAAATGATTTAAATAATATGATTTGTAGATGCACCGCGACCATTTTTCGCCTCTCGCTTAGAGCACGTGGTTCCTAATACATTCCGCCAGAGCACAGACGTGCTGCAGCAATACTGGTACCTAATTTATTCGCTAGAGGCCAGTAGAGATCGATAAGATAACAAAAGTTTTATCTAATAGCAAGGTATTGTAAAATAAAATGAAAGGACATTATTTTATTAAAATTTTTATTAAAATTTGGATTTTATTAAAATTTGAACCAAGTACGTTAAAAATAATAATCTTAAACACCGTGGGTGATATAAAATTGATTTTTTCGTTCATTCGCAAAGATTGAATATGAAGAAAGCCCGGGCAACGCCAGGTATTATGCTAGTATTCTATAAAGCCGTCAAAAAACGCTTGCATTTTCCTTACTTATTAACTTACAAATTAAATCCGCAAATTTGCTAATTACTTTACAAATTAAATCCGCCATTTTTCATTATTCATAATTAATATACTACGCAATTTTATAAATTTAAGTATTTAAACAGAGAATTCATCAAATCAATTTTGGTCATTAAGTTTCTGCCCATCAAGTTTCCCATCTCTGGGATCCTTATCTGAAAATTAGTTCATAAAATTTTCGTCAGTAAAATTCACAAGTCACAGAACGGCAATATGTATCACGCAACGGCACAAAATCAAACAACACAAGAATCAATTATGCACTTTGGCCAGTTTTATCGGAAATTGTGAGAATTTATTTTCAAAATTTGAACCCTGGGCGGGCAGTAGGCGTAGGTCAAGTCGCTCAGCCGACTACCAGTGACGCACTGTTAACTCCTTCACACTCATATATATATATATATATATATATATATATATATATATATATATATACTCGAAATAGTGAAATAGTTTTCTACATGCAGCTGTAGTAATAATAGTGAATAATATTAATTATACATTCTTATAACATGTAATAATTTACGTAATTTTTTAGCACGAAACACTTTTGCGATCTTCTCCAACCCAAAACCTTTATTGTTGTTTGGAGGAGGCGAGGTGCTTTCTCGGGGCCGCTGCGTAAGGGGGCCCTGTGCGGTTGCGCCCTTTGAGCTAAGACCTTGGCGATATCAAACGTTCGGATGAATGGAAGTGAACTTCAGTAAGAAATTTGACTAAACTAGAAAAAACGCTACCCTTAAAATATCTCCAAAACCATTATCCCTAATAAAGATTTTTCTTTCTCACTCTATCGTTTCCTTCGTCTTCCTTCCTTTTTTATTCATCCATATCTTTGTCTCGTACTTCTCCCTCTCCCCCTTATTCGTCTCCCATTTCTCCATATCCACAAACGGGCCACGGACCGCGCGCGATCTTTTCTTCCTTTTCCTTGTCCTGTCCTATCCTCCCCCTTACACACACACTCTTACAGTAACATGCACTACACTACCACATATTCCGGGAGACCGGTCGGGAGCTTAGAGCTTGTCCCGGCTGGGGCGGTGCCCCGCTGGTGGAAGAGTCCTGGTTAGGGGGAAACCCCGCTAGCCGACGGTAGGTCGGCGCCGGATCTCGCCATCCAGCAGGTGAAGATCACCGACATCTCCCGATGAAAAACATGTACTACACTAACGGGACTAATGACCAAAGCAGTTGACGCGCCCGGAAACACGAAAAATCAATCAATCAATCAATTGTAGGAAACCCCACGAGCCCAGAGTAGGTCGGCACCGGACCTCACTATCCAAAGGGAGGAGATCACCGTCTCCTCCCGAGGAAAAAACATGCATTACACTTTCGGGACTAACGACCTCATTAGTTGACGGGGCCGAAATCACTAACAACCAACCAACAAAGTAATATATGAAAATAACAGACGAAGACATGTGTAAAACAATGAAAACATCCCGTTTAATTGAATATATCCGTAATATGCTTCCCCTTGACTGTTCCGGGATTTTTTTCCATGTGGTTCAGCTGTAATTCCCCCCGGTGCTGTCTTGTACGCAGGTGGCAGCGTCGGCATCTGCCCGCCCACGTGGGACGGCATCATGTGCTGGGACGCCGCCGAGGCGGGGGAGCTCTGCGAACAGCCCTGCCCCGCCTACATCACCGGCTTCGACCCACGGGTACGTTCCCTCCCTTCCTACGCATCTGGTGTAGCGTCACGTTGGCGGCCCTGCGTGGGAGGAGAACGCGGAAAGTTCGTATACCTGAGAGCTGAATAACCTGGCGCCACGGCGTTGGTGGACGGATATTTTTAGACCAGGTAGACGCCGGCGTTGCTTGGACTGTCACATTGTTATATGCAAACCTCTCTCCCACGCTCAACGTTGGTCACGTGACGACAAGACAGCAGGGATGAAAAGGAGCTGACTCGCTCACGCCGGCGGGTTTTGTATTCGGAAACATCGCGCTTTGCGCAAAATTTACGTCCAGGCTGGAGCGTGTTCGTGCGTTGCACAGGTAACAAAAGTCACTGGAGTGGCGCGGTAGGAGCGTGCACTCGAGGCGGAACCTCACTAGAATATGTGGGGAATCCATAGGCGGACGGTTGGGATATACCTGAGTGTGTATTTACGGAGCAGTTGATGTAATTATTGTACATTCTTTGTAAATAAAATTTGTGCATACTTTTGAATGTCTGTACTTTTATCTCTGACGCCACACTGGTAACTCCCTTCCTTCCCGTCTTATGTCGAGGGAAGGATGCGCTTCGTTGAACGCGGCACGTGTGTGGAAAATCAATCAGAAACTGCAACTGTATTGCTAGGTGGTCTTGGAAAAGCTGCATCGATAATCTGGCTTGCAGTAAATGTAAAAACATTGCTCTAAACTCAGATTTGTTACTCCTCAAAATTTAAAAAAGTTTATTGAAATTGAAATACGGAACTATCACATAACAGCCCTTTTTGTCATTTTCAATATAAAAAACAAAGTAAACACGTTTTGTGTTTAGAATATCGCGGTGGCCAAACCGGCGAAAACATGATATAGTCGTATATATTGTCAGTGACTTAGATAAGAACGATCTGAGAAATTTTGAGTTTTTTGTGACTCACGACCAATGGAAATTTGGAATACCTTTCCCCTTTAACCGCGAAAAACAGTGCTGTTCTCAGATTAAAACTGTGGCGTGCAAAATGAATTATTTTGGACATGTTACTTTCCTTGTGGAAATATAAAATTGCAACCCATCGACTTAAAATTTGGCAACTAGACCATTCGCCAAAACCAATTTCCATCGATAGAGAAGCAAAATTAGCTCACTTCACGTTACAATTTTCTTATTTTTAAATTGTTTTATTGTATACTTGCCTTATTAATAATCACATTGGTGTAATATTTTTTTAATTTGAATTGTATTCGGAAATGTATTCGATTCTTTTTTATATTATACCTTAATTATCAATAGAGACAACCAAAATCAAAACGTTTATCTTATTAGGTTGTATTACACTCAAAAATTAATTACCTAAATGTAATGTACAGAACGATCCTTATTTTTTAAATCTTCTCAATTTCCGATCCACGTATTTTGCAGGAAAATGTCACTCGACGCTGCACAGATACGGGCTGGTACATGCACCCGGTGAGTAAGACCAGCTGGACGAACTTTTCGAGATGCTTCAACCGGCCAGATGCCACGGTCATCCTCGACCCACCGAAGAGCAACATCTCCGATATCGAGGTAAAACTCTTTTAAAGCGCAGTATTCTCTGTAAAACGAAACTAAATAACGACGTTCACTCATGGTGAATGAAGGTGGAATTACGGTTAAGTTTAATATTACTGAAGAGGGGTACGTAGTGTAAAAAATAATACGAACTCTTTCTCTTGTTTGTTGCATTCTGCTTTCACTTAGCTGAACCTCATATAGAGTACAGCAATTTTTTGTGAAATATCCGATTCAAACTCACAAAATTATTTCATGCCAAAAACGAAAGTGGGAAATAAATTGTATGTACTTCGTCGATAGTTTGAGATGTAGCACCATCGCAGGAGAGCGGTGAAAATTGCTTCAGAGTCACTTTCTTACTTTTCCTGAACACATCGTTCAATCGCTTAGATATTGATACCTAAGAGTTGCTTAATTCGATAACTGTCGATAATACGACTCATAATACTAACTTTTAGGTAATAATAAACTTTTAAACAATAATAGATTTTCCTGCTGTTCTGAAGTTTCCTGAAGGAGGGAATGAGCACCTAGTCTATTTAGAATTAAGTTACGAATGGAAAGAAAGAAATCGTGATGTAAAAAGAAAAGAGTACAAAGCGGAAAATTCAATGATTACGATTTGTTTCAGTGCCCCATTCTCTGACCACGAACTGGCGTCGAACGTGGAGTAATCGTCCGATTATCCAATTATTCATCATTGTAGAAATCACGACCGTTAATAAGTAGTAGGAAAATGGATCACGGGATCGGTCAATTAATGAATTACACTAGTTTGCCAACGTTTCGGAATATTTTATTCCTTCATCAGGGCTTACTAATACATATACTGGTGGAGGAACATTATGTTTGACCAGTATATGTATTAGTAAGCCCTGATGAAGGAATAAAATATTCCGAAACGTTGGCAAACTAGTGTAATTCATTAATTGACCGATCCCGTGATCCATTATCCTACTATCCAATTATTCATCACTCGTGGTCAGTCATTGTCTTTTATCCTTTCTGCCAGGGGCTCGGCTCCGTTAGATACCCAGGGCTCCCAGACAGACACTCATTCAAGACTCCCGATATCTCGAGTTGTTTATCCTCGGTAACCTCACGGACAGCGGATAAGCAAAACGGTTACCGACGCAGACTTTCGTGCTGGCCTACTACTTGTACTTCCATTCTTTTCTATTACATTAAAGGCCATGTCTCCATCTTTCTGGGTGAAATTTGAATTTTTATCCAATTATATTTTTTATATTTAAAACTCTAAGAGTTTTTGTTCAGAAAGCAAAGCATTTTGAGCTTTCTATTAAACTTCTAAAAGCTTCGTGATTTTTGCTATAAATTAAAGAAACGACAATAATAATTGCAAGTGACAGATGCTATCGCTTGCTGTTATTCACAGTTTTATAGAAGGTACTAAAATTTAATTAAAGTAGGTAAATTAATAGAATGAACGTTTATCTGTTGTCATTTGTTCTTAAGTCATTTTCAAGACCAATTACAGTACGAGGATATCCTTACACCATAAGGTTATAGTCGGCGAAACGGAGATAAATAAATTCATTGCTTAGAGAGTGTACATAAATGAGTGCAATATCTAGTAATCCTCTGTCACACGAGTCCCTGCACAAAAAAGGTTATTCTTAAAATGGATAGTGGGATATCTTACAATACTCCACAACATACATCTATATATACGTCCATAGGTAAATATGCATTTCAAGAACATTTTCAAAAAACATGTTTAATCCTGTGTTCACAGAGCATAGAAATTTATTGTGCCAGAATTTCTAAACCTCCATTTTCTCCATTTTTGGAGGCTAAGAGCGATGTGAAACAATATTTTTGATATTTTAGATTTTCCTTGCAGAGCGTATGTGGTACTTCATAATTGTAACGTTTCTACCGTTCTTACTTATGTGCGTTGTAGTCCAGGGGTTCAAATAGTGTATTTTATGTTTAGATGATCAGAATGAAATACTCGCGTTCATGGAGAAATTGCGTTTTTCCAGATGTTCCTGCCAGCAGTGAAGATAATCTCGACTACGGGTTACGCAGTGTCTTTGATGTCGCTGATAGCAGCGTTCTGCATACTCGCTACTGTCAAGTGAGTAACAATATGCAACTTGGTTTTGTAAGGTACCGAGTACCTTCATATTTTCGAGTAATACAATATTATTTATCGATAACATTAAGACTTTTTTCTAGTTCTGCACCAATCGAAAATTGAACACTGATATTCACAAAGAAAGAATCCGTTAACTCAGAATGTTTTAATCTTATTGAGTGCTTACTTTGCAACGAAATAACTAAGGAAGTTCTGAATGAAGGCTGTTACCTTTCATATACGAAGAACACCTACTTTTTTCGTTTAGTTTACTAAATATGTTCATTAATTCAATGAAAAATCGTCGTTTATCTCTGTGTTAACAGTACGGGTGCAATTAAAATTCCACCGTACATTTAACACTTCACACCTACCAATCAGAATTCAGAAAAGGAGCCAAATCGTTTTATCGAAACTATAACACAGACGTAGTCAAGGTATTTCTAGTCGGCCGTAAAACACGAACAAATATGCACATCACAGATGACGAACCTACAACAACTACATATAAACAACGAATGAATAAAACTAAATTGGCGAAGTAAACATTAAGCTAGCTCACTAATGGAATAACAAAAAATACTTAACGTAAATAAATGAAATGTTTTACGTGTAAAACATTTTGTCTTAGGATTACGTATGTAAAATATGTAAACGTCAGTTGTGTTTACCTGTTCGAAAAAGTACGCAATAGTAAAACTGTGTCAGAAGTGACTAGTTTTTTTAACTTCCCAATAAATATTGGGAAGTAAAAACTACGAGAGAGAATACATATTGTATTATCTCTCATCTGTCTTTACTTTTCGTGGGAAGTAATGTTTTCGTGACTTTGTCAGCTTCTTCAAATATTTTATCAGCAATATGTTCACTACCTTTCATTTTGCAAATATTTCTTACAAGCAAACACAATGCAAGGCCCACTAAAACATCTTTTTCAGAATTAATACGTCATCAAATGTATGCTTCGAATGATAATCATATGCTGGAATTTCTCAAAATTTAAATTATTCTTAAATGGAAACGCAAAAGTATTGAACGTAACTTGTGGATAAAGGAATATAATTGCACTCGTGGTATATAAGAAAACGAGTTATAAGGATTGAGTTTTCTTGAACTTACCACTCATGCAATTATACCCCTCTTTATCCACTCGTTTCGTCAATAAACAGTAATTTTATTGAACACCTACGTTCCGTAACTGATAAAGTATTGTTGACTCAATATATTAATTGGACATACTACGATTCGTATTGAGACTGTCCAATCAGACGCACCCAAAATAAATACAAAACACTGGATTTGGACTAAAAAACACTTTAATTTCGTATGTTACTAAGAACGAAATCATATGAAGGTGCATGAGTGGAAGATGTTTTCTTTAATTTATTGATATTGAAAAGAACTGTGCCCAAAATAGACTGTGATAATATAAAAAAATAAAAACAGGACATATTTATAAATAACGACACGTCGCAACCATGTTTCATGTATAAAACAATTTCCGTAATAATAAATTGATTTTCCATATTAGGAATGAGACAGTGGAATGTTCTCACAAACATGACGTACAATTACTGATAAATGTTAAAATAGGAAAACAAATGATTGGAAAAGGGGTTACGAACATTATAAATATTTTGGAATACGTTTAGGAATTTATGGTAACGTCCAAAGTCTATTAAAGACAATATAATATAAAAAAGAAATATGCAAATAAACAGTCGCGTTGTTAGAGAAGAGTTGTCTTTTGTTTTAAACTATTTGGTATGGTAGAATCAAACAAATTAAGGAGATATGACAGAGATTCCGTGGTGAACGCATCGTGTGGTTATGGATCGAACGGATGATTACTTATGAGATGATGTCGACTAGCCGCAGTGGACGCATCGCGTGTTGGTTTAGAAGTTTCGAAATTTTATGAAGTTAATTTTGAAGATGATATTTTAATGTTAGAATATGGACAGCTGTGGCAGCCAATCGTCGGGCAGCAAAAAGTGAAGTTAAAAAACATATTTTTTTCTATCATGAAAATTTATAGCACGACCAAGATTGTTAGTTTTCAAGACCTTGGAGAAAAGGCATGGCCATTCATTTGTTTTTAAATTATTCAAATTGGTTTAGTACACTCGTGTGAAAGTTGGTAATAATTAATTGTGTGAATGCTAGAAGAAAATATGTTTCCTAATTATTAGATTGTAGGTCATTTAAAAGGGTATTTTATGTGTTACTTCTTTTTTGTTATGTATGCACATGTTTTGATGACGTCACAAGCGATGTAAAATTCTCTGAATATATATTAATGAATACGGAATAAACCAAGCCGGTAATTTTATACGGTTTTATAACAGACATTTCATAGAGTTATTATTATTAGGTAGCAACAACCTGAATGATAGGGAATAATTAAAATATATACATCTTCCCGAAGTAATAATAATATTATTCTCGATTTCCAGTACAGGATCGATTTCGCGAACTCACGATAGATAAATTTATTGGAATGGTGTATCACAATATTAAGTATTAAGAAGACAGGGATTCAAATATTATAATAGTAATTTTATTTGTATTTATAAGGAAGGGAGTAAAGGGGATGTGTGTATATTTAGAAACCATGACAGTATGTTTATTTCACAGCCGTAGTACTTTTAGCACATTTAACAATGCGTCCAGTCGTATGAATCGATACCAAAAATATCATGACAGAAGAGCATTATAAGTAGTTATATTATTTCAGAGTTTCTCCCTAAACACAACACTTCAGCAACGATCCTTCTGGCTACAATTCAAATTAAAGATAACTGTTGGGTTTTATGAGAGTCGATAGCATAATTAAAAAATAATTTTAATTCATATAAAAAATAGAAGACATTATTTATAAATGGAATTCATCGTGTCGGTTGTTAATAATGTAACATTGTCCTTTCAAATTGAGAACGATTGGCGGTCTCACTCTGAATTCACATTGAAGGTTTATTACCTCTAGATGTCCACCACTTCTATTCACTCAAATAATTTGTGTAACAATAATTTGGGTAAATATCTTACGAATGTTATGAGTTACATGATATACAACATTATTATAAGGCTGGCATCCATATTTTTCTAAATATTTAATACAATCTGAAATAAAAATTAAAAATTTACTTCCTTCAAAAAAGTGACGTCTTCTTTAGCTCTTCCAGAAGTTAATAGCTGTTTTTCTTCCTCTAACAACAGCTTACGATGACGAGTCACTCACATTTTTTTGAGTCGTTATCAGTAGATAGTGCATAATCAATTATACACACATTAAACTTTGAAGTACTTTTGGCAATTAGACAACGAGCTACGAACTATAATAAGTTTCGTACGGTTACCATCATCTATTAGGCGAGCACAATCGGGAGGTAGAGGCTGTGAGATGACGCGACTTTTTTTAAAAATTCGTTGTCATTGTTGATGCAACACGTCTCTTAACCCTTGTTGGGCGTTGAGCGCTTTCTTCGGGAGTAATCTTCCGTTACTGAGTAATTACTATACTGAATAATTACTATATTTGTCAAGTCTCGTCACGTCGCAGTCAGTGCCATTTATCCCTTCGGCCAGGGACTCGACGCCGGTAGATTCCGGGGTTCCTGGCCGGTCACCCAACCAGAAACCCGCGAGTCTCGAATTTGCTTAACCTTCCTGACTTCACGGAACGAATTCGGCTACCTTCGGCGGCTGTTTACTTTATTACTTAATGTATTTTCTATATTATTACTTACTGTATTTGCTGTTTACTTACTTGGGAGTTATTTTAGTTACTTGTTTTACTTGACTTGGGAGGCGAAGAGTCCACGCAGACTGAAAACAGTAGCGCTCTCGTGCAAAATAATTTTTTATACGTGGCAGCGCCTTATCAGCCCAAGAGCGAAAGTGAGTTTACAGATTTGTTGATGGGTAGTCAGATCCAAAGCGATGTGTGAAACTGCTGTCTTCCTACATCTTATACATTTCAGTGCCAATTTTACACTCCTCGAAGTTTTACCTGGCAAGAAACAATAAGGAAGAAACAAGAAATGTTGCTTTCAAATTAAGATTTATAACTTAAAGTTTGAGACGATTTGTAATGTAAACAATAAACATATGACCATTCCAATTGCATCCTCTGTCAATAAGGTACGTGCTTGATTTCTTGACCGCGTTGCTTAATTGTATGGAGTTTTCTAGAGTTTCGATCAATAAAACTCAAGAAAGAAAGCGATTAAATAGAAACTCAAGAAACGACTTGTTGTGATGTTTCGATCAATAAAAACTCAAGAAACGCCTTGTTGTGATGTTTTTATTGACTAAAAGGTAGTAATACTATTCCTCGAAAACAGACTTGCGACTTCTCTTGAACTGGCATTCACTAGCGACTGACGATTTTCAAACGATTCAAAGTGAAAAGTTTGGCCTAGAAGCCAGTGCATTATTTTAATCGTCAAAAATACTTCAAATTTTGACGTTTTCGATTATTCATTATCTTTTTATTAATACACAAAACCAGCAATATCATGATACTGAAGCGAGTGTTGTGTACATTATATTAAACAATATTACAAATTTATATAATGGAGTCATTCATAAATAATTTGTAAAACGATATAGCCTCTGGGATGGCTCATGGGCAGCATACTAGCTTCTCGTACTGTGGTGCCGGGTTCGATTCCCGGTCGAGCCAAAAATAGTTGTTGCTTCCCTTTAAAATCGTCCCAGTTTCTGTAGCAGTGTGACGAAAAAACATCAAGCAGGTGGATCTTGCTAGTTACGGTGAAGAGAAAACGTCATGTTCGCCTCATGTCGCTCTTACCCCCAAGCATGGGAATTTAACTAGGCCCAGTCATGGGGGACACCGGTAGCTGGCCGGCGAAGTCGGACTACCGACCCAATGTTGCCAAATATATACATACAAGTGTAAAATGATTAGATGTAAGTGAATATCACATTATATGCTATCTAAAAGCTAGACTATAGCTCGCAAATCCATTTTCGCTCTTCTGCGGGTGAGACCCCGCTGCCGACGGGCTCACTTGACCCGAGATCGCGCTCGACGTCATGGCAAGGTCGCCAGCAAGGTAACAACCTTACTAGTGCTCGCGGGTTCTGCGTATTGGCGCCTGATTAAAAAGTAAAGGTTGGTGAAATCGCTGTGAAGTGGCAATAAGTCAGTGAATTCCTAGCTCATGACAATCTTTGGGAAATCTTACTTGACAGTTATTGTCACAAATTCAGTTATATTAATTCCTCTTTTCTCTTTAAAGCAAAGAAATGATCCATTCAAATAAAATAGTACATAAGTAAGATTTAAAATTCTCAATTGAGAATAAAATTGTAAAAAATTAATAAAAATCCTTAATTTTGTAATCCTGTTTATTTAAGAGTGATATAAAAGCATTAACTTTCTACGTTCAGGTTAGAAGGTTTAACAGGCTAACATTCTTATCTGGTAAAAGCTCTGTCCGTCCCAACACGAAAACTCTTAACTCATAGAGCCTTGTTAATATATTTCATATTATTGCTAAATATAGAAAATAAATAAATGATTTAATAACACACGACAAAATGAAAACTAGGAAAGAATTCGCCATTCAAAGATATTCCTGTCACTTAACAAATATCTATACATAAGGGAGAATTTAGATAAAATGAACACGAAATATTAATAAGTAGTGAAAAATATAAACATAATGCAATTGTCGGTTATTTGATGGAATAAATCTGGCAAACATATTTTCGTATTCGCCGCCTCGTGCCGCTTCAGCTTGCGCATGTACACCCCTTTCTGGGTTTTAAGGGGAAATGAGTGTCCAGTCAGGGGAAGTTTCCCGTGCCCGTACGAGCGCCGAGCCTCCAGGCGGGCGAGTAGCTCGCGCGGGCGCAGTTTGACATGCCTGTCTTAGAGAGACGCTTTAGTGCCTGGCCTCCGTCTGATGCCTGTGGCTGCTTACTGGCCGACGGAACACTTACAGCACTTCATACTTTGCTCATAGCTCTTCTTCTAATTTCCAAAAGCACTTTAACGTTTAACTACAAAGGCTTTTGACTATACTCTACCTGCTGGTGCGAACTCGTAAATAATCCCGTAAATGCCCGAGTGCCCCACTGTCTTGTTGAGTGTTGCTTATAAGTCGTGCCGCAGAAAAAGTTCTTTAGCCAGCCACTACTAAAAGCTGTTCTTTTAATCTGTGCTTCTAAAAGGTGGCTTTTAACACTCGTATCATAAATATCTATTATGAAATGATGAAAATTTGGCGACGGGTATTACAAGTAAGATCGTATCTTCCTTACGTAACCGATTGGTCTAAATGAGATCTTAAATTAACTAGATTTTTGAGAACCACAACGATTATCTTTACATCATTACCTTGTACTCATTGTAAGTAAACATATTGTATGTATACACATTGTAAGTATATTTATGCACATATGGTCACATTGCTAACGTTGCGACGTTGTTTATTTTTTTTATATCTAACTAAAGAAATAGTTATGCAGTATATTGAATTACTATTGATGCGTTCGGGTGTAAATAATACTATTGGCCTTTCTTTAGACGACATAGAAATATATCTGTCTGTATGATAAATGATTTTAGGAGCTGGTAAAAATAAGTGATAAGTTGCTCGCATATTAAGGCGTGTGTCTAGCGTTACGAGTACTATAACACTGATCCACTTCCAATTTCCCTATCAAGCAAAACATATCAGTTATCATTAATACCCGAAACGTTTAGTTTTTTAACTAACAATCACCAGACTAAATATTATTTACTCAATTTGAAGACATCACTGGCAATCATAATTGCATTCTACTGCGCGACCATAACGTTTTTTTTTCTATAAATAAAAATGTGATATTTATTTCCTTCACGCGATGATTTTTAAGTAGTTACCTCTTCTCCGATAATACAATTTCACATAAAATGATTTGCAGATCAAAGAATGCAGTTTCAACATCTTCAGGTGCCGTATAGCAGTGTTCCAGTTGATGATTAGGGTACAACTACAAAACAACAGGGAAAATACTTACCGATCACTGCCGCCATCTGTGGGGTGATCTTCGAATTAAGTGATGAAATACGGAAATTGCTTCAAGACTTCTTACAATACATTGCTCTTGTTCTTGATGTCAATGCAACGAAAAATATACCTCTTCTTGTAGGTTCGCAGAATACGCATTAACATGCTTGATATTATTTATATTATCCAAATATTTGTAAGAAAGTATTTTTCATATAGTTATTGTAATAATAATTTATAACAAGAATAAAATTACTGCTGTAGGACCCTAACAAATTGAATGAACGAAGTTCGGGGAGGATAATAAACCCAGAAAATGCTTTTAAAGTTTCAACGACGTTCCTGCGTGCCAGAGGAGTGACCATTGAATTTATTATGACTGTGGGTTTGTATATTCGTCATTAAATATATGTTTGGGAAAACGTTTTGCATGAATTTCATTTTTTTTCTAAGACGTGTTTATTTTTGTGTAAACTACTTGACTTCGTTATTCCCGCTTTGCTGACTCTCATCACTGTTCCCTTTTACGTAAAATCTGTTGGCTCAAAACATTTCAATCTCAATCATCAGATGGAAAAGGAGAGATCGATGGTAATTTGCGTCTGGTACCTTTAGCTTTAGGTAGAGGAACATGTGTGGTTTGTGCTCAAACGTTTTGCGGCGCTTGATGTTTAATCATGCAGAACTCAGAGGAGGTGAAGTTTTTGTTCATTTCAATTTTGTGTTAGAGCGGTGATTTCGATTGCTTTACTGGGAGTACAAACCTTTTTAGGAAACGTAATGGTATCCGATGTATAGATTGCACTGGCTCTTCAATAAGTTCTGATGTTGCTTTGAGTCGTATAATTTAACCAGCTAGACCTGGGTGCATCACAGAAGTTTAGTTTTGTAATTTCACTATCTCCTTTCAGCAAACGACGTTCAAAAATATTGAAAAAAATATTAAAATAAATAAATAATTAATAATATTATACAGAAACTATAGAATTCCAAATGTACATTATTAATAGCAAAAAGTTTTTCCTTCTTCTTGTAAAATTTTGTTTTTTTACATTGGAGGGTTTCTATCATCGACTAAAGTCGTAGTCAAGGTGGGACTTCAGCCCCATAAAAGAACTAGAGGTGCTACAGAGTGTCACAGACTCTCTCGAAGTGACGTTTTCTAATTTCCTTGGGTGGACCGGTACTGTACTGTCTTACCTTTCATTTTCTCAACTTTCAGGTTTCCAAATAGTAGAACCAAAATATTACTTTCCAAATATTAAAGAAGACTAAAACTTTGACCTAAATAGCAATTTTCATTTAAAAATTTGGAACCGTCTTTAAGAAAACGGCTTAAAGCGTTACTGTAAATGCGAAATTTGAAGGTCCTTTTCACGGGAATTATTGAGTTTTCGAAAAACTTCATTTGAAGTAATTTGAAGAACTTTTACTCATAAATTCAATAAAGTATACAAATTCATGGAAATGTACATATCAACGGCGTCAGAGATATTAAAAAAATACATTTGTGTAATTTTTATGGGACCCCATAAAACGTGGCGGACGTTTTGAAAAGAACTACTTTTTCAGTATCAGGGGACCTCAAAACGTGTATCTCCGTTGAAATCTCGAAATCGATTTTTCGCAGCATTACATAACTTTCTCTATACTACGTTTATTACTCCCTTATATACGTATGCATTCGAGAAAGTAAAGACAGGCACTTTCAACTACGATTGATAGATCTCACAGAACAAAAATAATTTATAGAATTCTTTATTTCATGAGTCTCGTCATTTTATTCGCAACTTTTTTTGGGATATATTGTCCCCATCATCTCCGAAACTGTTGCGAATAAAATTTGGAGACTCATGAAATAAAGAATTGCTTATGTCAATTGTCTGCTTATGTCAAATGTACAGTTTTGGTGCAGATTGGACGTACAGAAAAGTGCAGTCCAGACTGCAGTCCAGACTGCACGTTTTCTACATGAACATGTTAATCATGTTTCATCCAGAAAGCCCACAGTTTGACTCAAGTGCCTCTAGCGGCAGAATCATTCACTAACGGTAATAGTCCATTTCGATTTTGAGGTTAGGTGTGTCAAGGTACGATTGTGTGAAGTGATATATTGTGATATACTTCCTTTTTCCCAATTCTTGTCTTCCTACATTTATTCTCTATGCTCCTGATGGTTAATGAATACTAAATAAAGATCGCAGCCAGAACGCACGAACAGAAATACCACCTCTAAAAATTCCCGGACGGTGCCATTCAGTTGTTCCTCGTTAGAAACCCTAGCGGTGGCTTGTGGCGGTTCGTGCAGAAAACACATACACCGTGTATGCGCGACTTTCGGCTTTTATTCTTCTAGTTAGGAATATTGATGGTTCTGTACAGAAACTGTGCGAGAATCTGCATGAAAAGTGTACCGTAAATACCGAGCTTTACACTAAGACAGGTTAATTCCAACTTTACAATAAGTATTGTTGTGTTATTTTCGTAATGATTGTCTCTTGTTTCCCCAGGAAGCTGCGCTGCCCGCGCAACACGCTGCACATGCACCTGTTCCTGTCGTTCATCATGCGCGCCTTCATGGCGCTGCTCAAGCACTCGCTGTTCGTGCAGGGGCTCGGCCTGTCCTCCGACTTGACGAACACGCCCGACGGAGACATGTTCGGCAGCGAGCTCGAGGTACGTGTCGCGCACCGGCACGCCCACGCTGATTAGCACGGCCGCTCCGCGCGCTCTGGAGGACGCAGTGCAGGCCGCCCGGAAAGCCTTCGCGGGGGCACCAGAGGCTGCTGAGAGCGAATACTACAGAGACAATACAGGAGAGCTCCCCGTTCATCCACGCAACCGATAGAAAGAAGCTCCCACTAGCGCTCCTAGGCTCAGAACCTGGTAATTCAGCGCCAAATGGAAACGTCAGTGTGATTCTTATGAATGAAATACATTTTTTTAATCGACCTGACGAAATGAGACTACTTTTTACCTACTCTTTTTGTAATTTAATTATATTGCAGGGCTCAACTTAAGGTAAACAATAATGTACAAAAGCGATGTTTTATTTATTTCAAGAATAAAGTTGTTACAAATGCAAGATTACTTTTGCCTTAACACTTTCAGTGGTACATTTGATCTTTTTTTCATTTGCTTTCTTTAAAAAGCGCCTTATCAATACATTGATGCCTCTGCTTACATACAGATCAGTGTACTCCTTACATAAACTATTCTCCAAACAATATTAAGGATTTGCATTAATTACTTTTTGATGTCAAGTTCACTTCGACGTACACAATTTAAAAAGTCCTATTTAATCTTAATAAAAACATATTTAATCTTAGAATACAAACTAATAGCCAATTTATTTTGATAGAAAAGGGTGGCATTCACATACAATTTAATCAGAATATGCGAGTTTCTTCACATTTACTTTTCATCCACATTCGATAAAGCATTCCTACAACCATCATGTGGCAAGGTACAACGCAGCTAGCCCCATACATAGGACTCAACATTTTCCAGAAATCGACCAGAAAGACAATGAAATAAAAATCAATCAAGCAGAAAACAAACGCCTACAGAGCACTGAACGAGTTTTCACCAGGTTCTGCCACTAGATGGAGCTTGCATCAGTGTTTCTCGATATATCGCGAAGTATCTTGTATTGTCTCTATAGTATTTGGTGAGAGTGTCTGTAAGAGATATTATGTTGGTAACACGAGCTGCAGCTTGAAATAAATGACAACATAAATTATTAGTCGCGCAACTTTTCTTGAACAATGGCTCGGAGAAATGCGGGAAGAGTGTGGGTATTAGTTGCGACATCGGCCACTAGATTTCTTTTTAAGCAATGCTAATGACTGGAATATGTCATGCCTTCGCAACTTTCTCCATAAACTGAGTTCTAATTTTCCCAGGTGTTAGAGGTATCTCCTGCGATGGATCTGGATCTGCTTTGGCGATTTCTTTAGATATTGTAGAGAAAAATACGACCAGGGGTTCTCGGTTTCAACAGTAAATATATTTTCTTACGCGCCAATGAAGATGTGTTTGGAATGTTGTCATCAGTGCTCGCTACGAGCTTTGGTCTTAAACTGTTTATTGCTCTAAGGAGGGAAAAGCATGGCCATCGTTCAAGAAAAGTTGCACGGGTAATACATACTCACCACAATCACAGCAGATGCTAGAAGTGTTGTTCCCTGCACTTGTATACCAGTGATCTAGTTTCTACCAGTGATCTGGAATATAAATACCAATTTTAACTAGGGTATCCTTGCGAGAACTCTTGCATGTTAAACCCCACCATCTTCCTTATTTTTACATTTCCATATTAACCCTGTAATATATATTTTCAAAACCTTCTTAGACCCCCCTCACTTGTTCTATATATTTCCTTGTAATTGATAACAATAAATTACCCCCTGGTCAATACAAACTATTCTTATTTAATGCTATTACAACAGAGAGGTACATCCCTGCATTTCGTTCGCGTCAAATATCAAGTAATTAGTTTAATTTTACGTACAGTTTGAGAATCTACAGGCTCGAAACAGGCAGGGTAGAACCGAGAAGCGTGGAACCAGCAAACATGTAATAGAATATTAAAGATCTCATCCTGTAGATTACTGTGTGAAGAACGTTCCTTTGAGGCCTTTGACCTCGAAATTTTGTCACTTCGTTTAGGAGTTATTTAACGATATAGATTCAAAAATACGACCGAGTTTTGTGGGTTGTATTTGACATGAATGTTTAAAAGCATTTTTTAAAACAAATCCTTCATATTGTTAAAGTCAAAGTGCAATTCGTCACGTCTCCGTGAAAATCTCTTTCTTTAGAGACCTCATTTATAACTATTGGTGGCATGTGAGTGCCGCAAAAGGTATGTATACTACTAGGATGCGCTAGGAGCCTCCGATTCGGTTCAGTGCGGGGAGGCTTTCCTGGCGCACGTTAGATGCGAGGACATCCCAAGGGGCGCACGCACGCGGATTAGGACGCTGATTTGGATGCGGTAGGAGCCTCCGATTCGGTTCAGTGCGGGGAGGCTTTCCTGGCGCACGTTAGATGCGAGGACATTCCAAGGGGCGCGCGCACGCGGATTAGGACGCTGATTAGGATGCGGTAGGAGCCTCCGATTCGGTTCAGTGCGGGGAGGCTTTCCTGGCGCACGTTAGATGCGAGGACATCCCAAGGGGCGCACGCACGCGGATTAGGACGCAGATTAGGATGCGGTAGGAGCCTCCGATTCGGTTCAGTGCGGGGAGGCTTTCCTGGCGCACGTTAGATGTGAGGACGTCCCAAGGGGCGCGCGCACACGGATTAGGACGCAGATTAGGATGCGGTAGGAGCCTCCGATCCGGTTCAGTGCGGGGGGGCTTTCCTGGCGCACGTTAGATGCGAGGACATCCCAAGGGGCGCGCGCACGCGGATTAGGACGCGCAAGCCTCATCGCCTGTTTCGCTGCGGTTACTTCGCTCTCTCGGGAGTGCGGTTGCTGCAGGAAGTAAGTGCGAAGGTATCCCAAGCATGTCCGCTTGGGTTACACGTCACTTTTCCAGGCTCGTGTTCGGTATGGTGGCCGTATTGTTAATACGGCCATTATAGGTAGAACTCAAGTAGGCGACCATCTTAGGCTTGAAAATATATCTATCTCCTAACTAGCTTTGCCTGCTGCTTCCGGTAGCGAGTGTTTTCATGTTAACAGTTTGTTGGGTGTGTCACGCAAGTTCACATTCAAAAGGAAATTGTTTGCAAAAACGTTGCATGTTTCTTCTATCCTAAAAAACAGAGAGTTACACGAAAAAGTATCGATACAATGTTTTTAAAAAAATCGTGTTTCATTACATTAATTGGTTTAACCACAGGTTTAGCCAATGTAATGAAAAACTATTGTCAATATAATGAATCATATCCTAAGAATTCACCTTGGCGTCACAGTATTGAAATCCACGGCGTTTCAGCATTGTTACGCACAAAAATATGTTTTTTATAGAATTCTTCCAGAAATATAACAGAAAGCTAAAAATAGAGTCAATAGACCTCGAGAGCAATAGAATGTGATCACCTCCGTAGATGGATTTAAAACTCCCCAAAACGCGTTTTACGCGCTTAATCCCCCGTCCGAAAAGTATTTTTTTTCCAAAATTCGTGGCAAAATTACGTTCAATTACCGTCAATCTTATGAATGAAGTTGTAATGATTTATGTTCACATCGGAAAGAGCCTAATCCTCGGCGTTTCCCCAATGTTCTCGTAGAAGCATTGAAACCATCAAAATTGTGTGTTTTTCTAGATTTCTTCCACATTATCCTAGAGCAGTGGTGGCTATCCTTGTGATGCTTCAGAGCAACAGAACCGTTTTCAAATCCCATTGTCAGCTACCGAAAGAAATCAGCAGAGAATTAACAACTATATTTTTAAATCTAATATTATATTGTCTATATTAATCTATTTCTAGTAAATATGAAATCAATTTTAATAAATCTGTATATTATAAAAAATAACACATGTGACACTGCCATCTACCGAAAAAATTTCATAGATGCAGCCACATCGTGACATCCGGTTTGGCAATCTGTCCTAGGGAGAGTCGTCTAAGAAATGAGCCAATCGGTCTGTCTAGTCGAGAAGAGCCATAAGAGCTATTAATCGCATAGATGCCGAAAAATCCCCCAAAACTTATTTAGAAGCTTAAAACCCTCGATTTTAGAAACATTTCGTAAACTTTCGAGAAATATCTGAATGAATCCGCAAAAACACCAAGAGACCAAGACGCGTCGGATGACAGATCATTTGTCTGGATTTGTGGACCGGAAGGAGTCTAGCCGTGAGTGTCGATTACACTTGCAGACGGGCAGCCGGGCAGACGGTCGGACGGACGGGCGGACAGTCGGCCGGCCGGGCGGACAATTGGGCGGACTGTCGAGGGGACTGGCGGACAGTCGGGCGGACGGGCAGACAGTCGGACGGACGGGCGGACGGACAGTCGGGCGGAAGGACTGCCGGGCGGACGGGTGGACGGGAGAACGTCGGACGGGCGGACTGGTAGACGGGCAGAGGGATGCAGGTTATTCGATAAGGTGCAAAGAATGTGGAAAGAATTACGTTTATATCTCGGCAAAAATTAATCGTCCCTAATTCATCGATTTTCCACTCCATATTTCGTGGCACACCAAAGGAAAGTGACTTCTTCATCTCCTCAAAGCACACAGATTCCATTGCCATTTGAATATTCCAATTTATCCGTGTCTTTCCCCAATTTTAGACCACATGTAAATTCCTTTTGCGACCTTTACAAGTATATGGGAAAATATTTATACGTGCTGGACTTGGTCAATGCATATGTTAAAACACGTATCTTCAAAATATGGAGTCATTAGATTAACATTCCTGAAGTAGGCCTACATCTTGAATGAAGTGTTAAATACTGCAGAGGACGTGAACAATACAGTAAAATTGAATAAAAACAACACGAATGGTAGTTGGTATTCAGATCATGAACATTCCCTGTTTGGTGGTTCAAACGATTGGCGATGCAGTGTGCGGCACTCCTTGCCTTGCCAAGAGCCTCTAGAGGCGAGCAAACTCAAGGGTGTACTTAACGTGTTGAGAGATCTACTCAAGGTCTTCCTTGATCGACTGAACAGTTTAATCTCTGAAACATTTTATGGAATTCCAAAGACAGAAATTACTCGAAACTAGGTGGAATCTATATCATCTGGAAGGGGACTTATTGAAAGAAAATTAAAAATAATTCATGTGTTTTGAAAGAGCTTTTAATCGGTCACAAATTAGTGAATAGTAAAACGTGTGTAAAATAATTAATAATATGTATGTGCATTAACAATTCTATTTGCACAATTTAAGAGAAAAGTCAGATTTGGAAAATATATTCAGCACTATAACTATCACACTTAACAG
Organism: Teleogryllus occipitalis; assembly: GCA_011170035.1. Classification (NCBI taxonomy): domain Eukaryota; kingdom Metazoa; phylum Arthropoda; class Insecta; order Orthoptera; family Gryllidae; genus Teleogryllus; species Teleogryllus occipitalis. The sequence continues at coordinate 28,966 of BLKR01001919.1, read as the reverse complement.
ATTAAATCACGCGTCTCATAATAATTTTATGTCCTCTTAAATGCTGAAACAAAATTTGTTCATTCCAAAACATTAGTATGTATTAATTTTATTAATCAATTAATTTTTTAACTAACCTGTTTTCATGCACAACTTTTTTGAAGGTGCCTGAAGTCTGCAAACGTTTGCGTTCCATTTACTGTGCTGATATTGTTTATAGAAAACTTTTGAAAAGAGAAATTTTATTTATGAGAACTAACCGTAAATTTTCACCAGTATTATTTCATCAAAAAACAATTCAACTAAATGTAATAGGTGTCATTTATTTTCAGGAAAACTGGGAGTGCAAACTAATTACAAGTTTGTGGGAGTACTTCATCATGGCGAATTATTCGTGGATCCTGATGGAGGGCCTGTATCTGCATAACCTCATTTTCCTGGCTCTCTTCTCAGACACAAGTGCCATCACTCTCTACGTCACACTTGGATGGGGCAAGTAGTGAAAGAGCCTGCTGTTATTACATAATCTACTTCTTAATATTAAAATATTAAATAATTTCAAAAAACTAGGTTATGCATTAAATGTTTTAGATCTGCAATACGCATGTAATTACGCTTTAAAATACGTTGATTTGGAAAGAAATCTTTAAAATATGCTGTACATGCTGAGAGAATGCATAAGAAAGTAGATCTAATGATATCAATACTTTCTATTGCGTAAAAACATAAGAGTGATTATCTTTGTAACATTAATCAGCGCATTTTATAGTGCATTACAAGCATCACATGAATCATATTTAGGTGATTAGATGTTAAGAAACGTCGTATCAGGCAAGCTAGTTAACTGAAGTGTGTGTGTGTGTGTGTGTCTGTGTGTGTGTGTGTGTGTGTGTGTGTGTGTGAGAGAGAGAGAGAGAGAGAGAGAGAGAGAGAGAGAGAGAGAGAGAAAGAAAGACAAAGACAGACAGTCAGAGACAGAGAGAGAGAGAGACAGAGACAGAGAGACAGAGACAGAGAGACAGAGACAGACAGACAGAGAGAGAGAGAGAGAGAGAGAGAGAGAGAGAGAGAGAGAGAGTGAGGAGGAAGCATGGTCTTTGGGGAATCATGAGGTGGAAAAGACGTATATCGAAAGCGTTTTGAAGGGGCGCAAGTGCAAGCGAGAAACGATGCTGTTACATAAGGCGAAGAGCATACGGGGCAAGGGAAGTTGTTTAAGAAACAGCTAAAGCAAGGGCATGTATGGAAAACATGTGAAATATCCTGTATAATGGGATGTGATTCAAAAAGTGGTTCGTGCTAAGATGGATTAAGAAAAAAAATATCGCCAATTTCATACGACTAATCTGACTTGCTCCGCTCGCATATTTCCAAACCCTCGTCGAGGATTTGGTCTTCGGCCTCAGAGATTAACAAATAACGTCGAATTCAGAACACAAAATGTCCAACGTATTTTGCTTCAAAATACAAATATGAAAAATTTCGACTCCCTTCTCTCGTGTAACTACTATTAAAGTTTTGCTACTTAAAATTCGCGCAATCCAAAGTTTATCCATGATTTTTGGTTTGTTTGTCAATAAGATATACGTGCTCGAACCACGCAAAGAGAAGTATGAGCAAAGTACACGCGGCACTTGGTGTAGAAGAATAAGAGCATTAGACAGAGGACCCAAAGCAAAAAGAGGGAGGTTTGCAGGCCGACAGACGTCTCACAGCACTGAACAAAAGACGGAAAACGAAAGCCGGAGCAAGCACGCCACAAGCGAGGCGACAGGTACGAAATAATACATCTAAAGTAGTGGGTTCCAGACGCAGATCGCAAAATGATCGGTACGTGCACCTTGTCTAACTCCACATCAAATATAATTATATTTTTCGTGTTTCAATTACCCTTCAGGAACGCTGAAGAAAAGTGTGGAGCGAAGTTGAAAAGCCCACAATTTCATCTCTAATTTAAAACTGCTTAAGCCTTTTCTACTACGTAAGGTGTTTCTTGTCACACTAAGGGTGGATCTTTGGCACGACGGTTACCCTCATGAGAAAAAACTTTGTCAACAGTATTCTCATATCTTCCTATTTTTTTTAAACAGGATGCTAACTTTGAAATAGGCAAGGTTTTTCTATTTAGCAATAATATAAGTTAGACTGGACTAGAATACCGGCATTCCGGAGCTTCATTTCGCAGTCATGTCTATAAGAACTATTTACGCCTTTCATTATTATGAATTCTTAATTCATTTTGGTTTTTAATATGTTTATAGAATAATCTATGTGTATTTCAAAGGTTTTTCGAAAATCAAATTCCTCTACAATATCCTAGGGCAGTCAGATGACTAGTCTCCTCGGAAGGGATGCAAAAGGCAAAAGTGAACAAAGAGCACCACGCGAAGAATACAAGACGAAGGACACAAGGAATCATTGCTGGAGAGAGGTGTAAATAAGAGATAGCAAGGCAAAAGACATAAAAGAAAAGTCCCCAGGAAAAAGGCGAAAGTTTAAGGACACAAGAGTACGTTAGGAGTAGGTTAGAAGCTAAGGGCTCAAGGGAAGAGGAAAAGGGCGACGGACCGAAGGTGAATGTCAAGAAGAAGAAAAGTATGCCAAAGGGGACCAGGCGAAAGGTGTGTGAGGCTGGCAATGTGTGTGGTGTGCGCAGGGCTGCCTGCGGTGTTCGTGCTGGCGTGGGTGGTGTGTCGCCTGCTGCTGGACGACTTCGTCTGCTGGACGGTGTACCGCCGGCCGCAGCTCTTCCTGCTGGTGCGAGTCCCCATCGTCGCCTCCATCATCGTACGTACCAACTGGCACCACAAAACTGCGCCCTTGGGTCGTATAGATTAGGTTAGAGGGCATCTTTAACACCAAATCTATACTGCCTCAGCAATATCATTGGTTCATAAAGATTTTCCTTTCCGATGTTTTAACACCTAAAGTATGGACCCTTTAATCTCCTGAACCGTGCAAACGACGTTTCGAGTGATTTCATTCTGAGAAGCAAATAAAATTAATCATGAAATAAATTGTCGTTCTGAGAAGATGTATTTAATAATGATCATACACGTTAAATAATCTCTTTCTCCTTTAAAAATAGAATATTAACGATAGACAAGTTTTAAAAAATGTTTCAAATATATGTAATAACAATTTCATAATAATATTTTTATATAAAATATGTAAATTAAATATTATAAGCTATGTTGTATCAAATATTAACAAATTAGTATTCTATTTTTGTATTCGAACGAAATAAATCGGAAAGAAGGTCTAAATAGTTCGGAATGTAGCGCACTTAGTGTGCACATTCAATTAGATCAATGAATAGATATTACAATAATATCAATGAAATGGTGAAATTTGAACAGGAATTTGTGTTTAAGGATTGTGCTCTACCTGTAACAGCTACGAAAGGCGTTGAAGATGACCTCAATATCGCCGAAATTGTCTTATACTAGTCATAAATGACCAAACTACATCTTTTCATGGACATAATTGTTGGTTACATAAACTGGAAGGAGAATTTAGCAGAGATAAAATATCGCGAATTATTTTAAAAAATGACCAGTGTTTTGCAAAGACATCTTGCTTGTGGCTAAACCTTTTCAACTTTAGTTTGGAAAAATATCAAAATCGGCAACAAGCACGTTTTATTTGGCCATAACGCGGTTGCTACAGAACTAATACATTCAAATCGCTCCAACTCATATAAATACAAACTAAACACGTTCCAAATGGAAACAATCACCAATTATTTTAAACTAAGAAAAAGTGCTCTTGCATTCACATTAACGAAAAGTAAATCAATATCAACATTTCAGCCTTCATAAAAAGATTAATGCATTCTTGTTGAGTGCGATATCTCAAGGAAGCTCAGGTCTCCTGCCCTCCGCACTGAACGTGACTAGAGGACTCATAGTGGGATCCCCCCCCCCCGATGATTGGAATGTAATTGTAGAATATTACGCTAGAAAGTAATAAAAATTACTGTACAGTCAGTGCCTGACTTTGACTTATATACGCTGTCAAATGTTTTGGCGCCCTTTTAATTTGCTTTTTTTAAACATTAAAACTATTTGTAATATATTGAATAAAAAAATTGTTGTACGATATTTGTAACCGATGCAAATATTGTGTGCGTATAAATAATTGAGTATATGTATACGTATAAAATAATTCTCACCAGGATATTGATGTAACATATATACGATATTTTTGTATTCATTTTATATGTATATTAATAGATATATATTTGATTAATTAACACTTTCGTTTGCTACAAATATAGAAAAAATATTTCTATAAAAAATTCAAATCTTTGCATTACGAAATTTTGTATCCGCTGAAATTCGTACGCCCCAAAAAATTGCGCGCCCCAGGCTGCAGCCTACTCAGCCTGTTCAGTAATCTGGCACCGTGTACAGTTTAAATATCTATCGATGTACGTACCTTCAGAAATAATTTTAAAAATTATCCTCCTCTAGTTACGCCAAAGGCGGCAATCTGTATTACTAATTTACGATTACGATGTGCGTAGAAACTGAACGAAAACTATGCAGCTTCTGCCATAGTGAGAGGCGGGTGTGATTTTGTTATATAGCTAGGATCTCGAAAAAGTACAATTACAATGTGGTTTTTTGACAACTATTTTACAGGAAAATTAAAATATTGGGCAGTGTTATTCAATCTTTTCTCATTCTGCGTATACCGTCGGAATTCTGGGACGTCGTGAGTTGAACAAATCACAGACAAGATGGCTTAGGTATATACACAGTTTATTTACATATATACACACACAACTGCCCTACCAGTTACTACAGAAGCATTTGCTCCCCGTTAGCATCCGCTAACTGCCGAATGTACTGTTTACGTGAGCATGGCGCTCATACCCGCAAGCTTGCGGCCTCCTACGCACAGTCGCGTCTCGCGACAAGGTTCGAGGAACAATAGCTACCCTTTCCAGGGCCGCCCCGCCTTTGTAGCCTCGCTGAGGCTGCGTCGCCACCCGCCGGGTGCCGTTACCCGGATTGATTGATTGATTTTTCGTGTTTCCGGGCGCGTCAACTGCTCTGGTCATTAGTCCCGTTAGTGTAGTGCATGTTTTTCTCGGGAGATGGCGGTGATCTTCCCCCCCCCCGGATGGCGAGATCCGGCGCCGACCTACCGTCGGCTTGTGGGGTTTCCCCAACCAGGACTCTCCCACCAGCGGGGCACCGCCCCAGCCGGGACAAGCTCTAAGCTCCCGATTGGTCTCCCGGAATATGTGGTAGTGTAGTGCATGTAGGTGTAAGTGTAAGAGGCGAGGATAGGACAAGGAAGAGGAAGGACAGATCGCGCGCGGTCCGTGGCCCGTTTGGTAGGGTACTGCTCCGGCATTCGCCTGGTGTTGATCGGAGAAACCACGGAAAACTACCGATCAGAGCAGCCGGTCGCTGGAATTCTCCTCCAGATAGCGACTGAATTCGACCTAGCTGGAAAGCTAGTATCGAAAGTCCTGCCGCCGTCAGGACTCGAACCTAGCACCTCCCGGTCAGAGGCATTACCCGGCGGATGACACATTCCGCCGGGTCTTGCGACACATCTGGCACAAGTGTGACGCGTACCCTCTCGAACAGCCCCCTGGGCTCGACCTCCCTCTATTCCTGCCCCTTGTGGTGTATTCTGCACATGGCCGCGCTGAAAGCATAGAGTAAAGATTTATACCTCTTTAGTCTATGCTGAAAGTGTCCACGATACTCGCTGTGCACCACGCTGCCGCGTGCGTTTCAGTAGCGGACGCCACAATTCTTGTGCTCAGTACGTTACTACTTCCGACACAGCTGACGTCTGGCGAGAGCAGCGCTCCAAGGAAGAGTTCTCCCGCCATTACATATTTGCTAATCACGTTTTGCTTTACGGAACCGCAGCTTTGTCGGCATCCTTTTTATGTAAAAATCTCTTATTTTATATTGATCTTTTAAAGAATGTAGAACGGTATCAAAATGTAGTCAGTTTTCTCTCTAAAATGAATATTTATCATTTACAACACATTACGAATTCTTGCTATCAATGTTTTTTTAATTGTGAGTTCTAAAACCATGAGCGAAATTAATCTTAAGAGAAAGAGTCTGACTGCTGGTTATTAAGTACCCGGCAGAGGCTGTCCTGTTCTCCATCTCCCTGCCCCTCCTTCTTTCTCCTTCCATCTCACTTTCTCTCTCCCGTTCTCTTTCTCTCTCTCTTCGCCTTTCTCTGCCTGTCTCTCTCTGTCACTGTATGTTTCTCTCTCTGCGTCTGTCTCTACCTGTCTATCTCCCTCTGCCCCTGTCTCTGTCTGTCTGTCTGTCTGTCTGTCTCTCTCTCTCTCTCTCTCTCTCTCTCTCTCACACACACACACACACACACACACACACACACACACACACACACACACACACACACGCCTGTCCTGTCCTCCTTGGCCTCGCCCTGCGTCACACAGCAACGCTCAGCAAATGAAGCTCAGGCGGAGGCGGAGCTCAGTTTGAATGGAAATTGAATTAAAAATAAGTGCAATCTTGTGCTGCAGCACCATTTAGTATAGTTACAACAAAATTCACTGCTGCGTGAAAAACACGTAGATGTGCCATCTTTCATGGAGTTCGGGCGCACGGTTTTACCGCACCGCTGCTGGCCTCTGGCGGAATATATTAGGAACCACTCTCTTAGCAACAGGGGTAAAATAATAATCGTGGTGCATCTACCAGCATATTATTCAAATCATGTATTATCCGCATTTGTATTGTATTAATCTTTACCAAACTTTGCCAGGACACTGCGTCAAATTCTGGAGAAGAGCCTATAAATATTTCGTATCTACTCTTAAAGTCCTTTTTGTAGAGTCGATGTCGATTACATATTGTTGAATTCACATTTATAAGTTTAGAAGAAGATGCAAACCATATAACACAAAACATGTAGAAAATAAATTTCTTCATTTATATTATTATCGTAGCCGGGTATTCCTGTTATTCGAAAGTAAAAATGTACACGACTTCGTGATTCAGCGCAAGATTTACAAGCGTTATCTCTCTCCCCGCCCCAAAAAATTGTACATGTTCAAAGAAACGTCAGTGTTCTCTCAAAGAATGTCCCCCAAATAGTGGGAAACGATGTGTCTAGTAGACTTACTTCACTTCTGACTGCAAGCTGCTTACTACAAACAAGCGTCCCCGTTCGCTAAACGTCGTCTCAGCGACATCTTCGCGCTCTGTTAGCGAAACAGTACACTACAAGCGATTATGCTCAAACCGCGCTGCGCTCAGGGTCAGTCAAGTTATATGTCTGGAAAAGTATCGCATACGTTTAATCAAAATAAAAATCGAATATATTTCAAATTTTTTATAAGTTAATAGTAAATTTGTCATGGAAATAAACACGTTGTCGCAGCTTATTTTCAAAAGAAATCAGTATTCCTAAATATATTCAACATAAGCTAAAAGCAGTTATAATTCTAAATCGATCAATAATGCAAATATTGCTTAAAAATAAAATCCAAAATTTTTCGTAAATTAGTAGTAATAAATTAGCGATATAATGGAAATGTTAGAATTATTAGTGAAAGTATTTCCGCTAAGTGCTTCTTGCTAAGCGTATAGAAAGGAGTTATCTAAAAGCAGATAAAATAACTACAATTGCATATTGTATAATATTGTATATTCGCCGTGGATAAAATAGCGTGGATGATTTGAAAAAGTAACCAGTGTTTCGGAATGCAATCTTCCCTGTGACATTTTCAACGTCATATTGTGAAAAAACTCAAGAACAAGCGCATTTTATTTGGTCCAACCGATTCCATAAAGAACAAATACATTCAAATCGGGGCAACTCATTCAAATAAACATCAAAAACGTTCAAATTGGGACCAATAACCAATTCTTTTAAGAAAGGACCCCTTGTATTCAAATGAAGGATAAGTAAATTAAAATCAAAAATAATAATATGAATGTCCATGTATACATTTTACTCCGCCGTACTAAACAAATGTTATAATTATCAATAATCCGTCTAAAAGTGTTTTTAAACATTTTGTGGAAATTGTGATTTCATGATTTCCATGATGTTTGTTCGATGAAAATCTTATAGCGGAACTCTGGAATTTTCTTTAGGGCAAACAACGTCAGCGTAAGCAATCAACTTAAACTTATCAAATGTTGCCCTTTGCACGATCATGACTAAGAAATGAAGAATTCCTACTCACAATGGTGATAAGGGCATGAACTATTGACAACTACGGGAACTTTGCTAGCACTTGAGATGCATCCTGCCTGTCAATAGCCACTGATAACGGACGAGAAGTACGAGAGGTACAGCGATAGAACATTAGAGTTTCTGAGGAATGTGAATGAATGAGCGATGTAAATGTAAATACTCGTACATTCATTCCGATGGAAGAGAAGTTTGAAAACATTTCCAATTGAGTACTTTAATTTCACTACATTTCTCTGATATGGTGGTTATGATTTGGTATTATGTATCATTTTATAAGAATACGAAATCAATGTGTACATACACAATGTAGTATTTTGTGTGTACACTTTATTTCCAGATTAAACAAAAGTCTGTAATGTTCCATAACGAACGATATGAAATTTTTTTCTTCTTAGCATTCTAATATAGCTTTCCCTTCATTATTTTACGGGTGTAAATAATACTAATTTCATTTTTTCAAAAGACATTTTTATCCAAATATATTCTGTACATTTTAAAGTCAGTTCATTGCGCTTTCCCCATTGTATTGACTATGAAGAACAGGACCCTACTGTTAGCGACCTTGATTGGCCGTGTAACAATGCTTCGCTCTCAGAGAGCTATATCCGTGTGGCCTCGAAGAGACTTGATTTCCTGGCACATGCTTTTCGGGGAAGCACAGACACACGGGCGAACGTCTAATAGCACATGTATAAGAAGTGCAGATACGGGATAACGGCACAGTCGCTCAAGGACTCGTTTCCCTCAGAAGCCAGCTCTTGCTGCTTTCCAACGAGCCGCCGCTGCCACAGCGAACTGCACGGTCGCGTCAGCGGCACCATGTAACCTACAGCCAAAAATGTCATCAATAGGGAACGGAATTTATTGTAATAAAAATGCAAAATATTCACACATATATGTACTTATTTTTTCCAAAACATGTAAGATTAAATAGAAAATATGTAAAATACAAATTCATTTTTGTGATTATAATTGTTCTCTATAAGCATTTTCTGAGCGTAGAACGTCGCGGATCAGTTCTTAACAAGGATTCGGAGTAGCTGAAAGTAGGTTCTGCCTCTACAGTAATAATTTTACACTAGACTTCACCACACAAGAATTTTATTCGAAAAATTTGAAATACGCTCAACATTAACGAGGAGCAGGTGTTCAAGTGAATAGTAGTACTGTGTGGCTAGTGAAGGATTCCAAGGCACGGGGTTAAGGGGAATATGCCCCTCTGCCTCCAGAAAAGAACTACAACAACGCGGTAAGACAATTTGCTATAGAATATATTTGTTAGTTTTCGCTCAAATAACGAACGTCTGAAACATGTTCGTACGAAGAAAGTACGCCGTTGAAATTACTTTTGTTCACAAATATCCGCTCATTTGTGACTCCGAGTACGCAGTACGCGGGGGAGGGGATAAGTTTGCCAATTCATAGTGAAGATATGGTGGTCATAGAAGTATAACAGCATTCATTTGATTTGTGAGAAAGATGCAACATATATTACAAACGTTCATCTGAAATGTTTCGTTTCGACGTATAAATGAATTAAAATATAACGAAATATTTACTAGTAGGTAAAATATGAAAAAATAAGTAATTATACCAAAATATGTAAAAATATGTAAAATAAAATAGTTCTAATTCATTCAAAATGTCTTGTATACTCAAAAATCTATTATTGAATGCAGGTATCTAGTTCCTGTAAAAACATGTAATTACATGAAAATCCGTTCCCTAGCCATTAGTTTAATGTAGACCATAGTTTAATGTAGACCAATGTATTGAACATGAAACTTAAGATAACCTTGTATATTAAAAAGATCTTAATATATTTGTGCATTAAATTTAATGCATAAGTTAAAACCAGTGGAGATTTAGAGTTTCCCTGTTTACCCTACCTTTCATCATAACAAATATACATAATCACCAGTCCATGAAGATCATTCATTCATTCAAGATTCATCCACAAAGCTTTGAATATTGCATCCTAATGTACAGATGTATATTCAATTTAATGTACGTTCATGATAACTACTTTAATGTGCATTTCATTAAATTAATGCAGAAATTTCTGACAGTCAAATGGTCATTTAGAAAATTTAGACCACAGCAGACACAACACATAATTGAAGAGCTTATTAACTCCATGAAACAATAATTTTTCAGGAAGGAAAGGTATTCACATTTCGCCTGATAGTTTATGATTGCATTCATCAATTTTTGAATACCTTTAACGTAAAAGAAATGCAATTTTACTTTCTAACTACCGCTTACGCAGTAGAGAGAAAGTTGTTTTAATGCTGCACGAAAAAAACGGCGAATTTTTGGCAGAAAATCTCTTATGACAGGGCCCTGATAACGAAAAAATGGATAAATCCAGTTGCTAAATTTTGAAAAAACATCCTCTAACTCGTAGTGTAGCTAGCCGTAGTGTAGTAAACTGCAGTGTAGTAAACAGTTAAACCGATTTTCTCCAAAATTGATATTCCCCAATCGATCTGACTGATGTCGCGGCGCCTTGAATTTGGTACAGATATTTTAACTTTGGGGGTACTTTACATGAAGCCCCTAGGACCTTTTCCAAATTTTCCATAAATTGGTCCCAACGTTTTTTATTAAATTTTATTGTTGAATATTGCAAATATCATTTAAGGGAATGGTAATAGTCTCATGTTCGTTGAAAATCCTGATTTTTCCAAAGTTGCAAAATTTCAAATTTTTTTCGGCGGCTTCCTACAACTACAACTATGAAGATAGATATTTTCCCCTTAATTAAATCTTTTCTTCAAAGATAGATTTTAAAATAAGATCATGTACAATTTTTCGAAATTTGGAGTACTTTTCGCGTAATTTTGAGTGGAAGTACGGGCGAGAAAGTACGTGCTGTTTTAGCACCATTAGTTTTAACACATTTTATCAGTCAGTTGCCTCTTTAACCACTGTTAAGACACAACTCTGCAGGCTGGTTAAGTGCGCTTGTACCTATCTATATGTTAAGAAATTTAACATCCTTAGCAACGGATTTTAACATCCATAGCAACGTAAACAACCATCGATTCATCGCAAGTCAAATGTATTTTAAGAAAAAAAATACATGGCGATATACAAAACAAATCAGATTCACACAACTCAGAAGTAATTCATATTGCTTTGGGGGATAATTATTCTTAATTGCAATATTATTAATAGTAGAATTAGAAAAATGTATATTAGGTAAATTAACCTCGTTTTCCTCACATTCTACCAAATGACACTCTACTCCGTTAATCATAACGATGTGAGGGTGTCACCACTGGAGGTCAATGCACCAATATCCTAACCGAACCTCGTTTCTTCGTCTTTAGGTTTAGGAGAATTATTTGCATCCATATTTCTCGAACCAAGGTACCTATACGAATATTGTTTGTATAGATATATCGGATAAGCTGGAATTACACTAAAACTAATATATTCAAACGAGCCAGAGCATGGTTATTAATAACTAGGGAACGAAATTCATTGTAATAAAAAATGCGAAATATGTAGTACATACATATGAACTTTTCCAAAGTATGAAAGAAAAAATAGGAAATATGTAAAATAAAAATTCAGTATTGTGTTTAAAATTGTTCTCTACAAGCACTTTCCGAGCATAGAACGTCGCCAACCAGTTCTTAACATACACTCTGAGTGGCTGAAAGTGGGTTCTACCTTTACAGAAGTAATTCTACACTAGATTTCACTACACGTAAGAATTTTATTCGAAATACAATATACGTTCAAAGTATATATTACAATGTTTACGAGAAACCAGTGTTCCAATGAACAGTAGTACCGTGTATCCAGTGATGGATCGGGAGGGAGGGGGTAACCCCCCCCCCCAATCGAACAACACGCAAGACACTTTTCTGTAAAAAATATTTGTTAGTTTTTGATCGAGTAACGAGCGTGCTGTTTGAAACATGAGCCAAATTATGGTTGAAATTACTTTTGTTCTCAGAAATCTTCTCATTTTTGAAAAGTAAGCGGAGGAGGGGTGACAATTATGACGAAGATATGGTGGTCATAGAAGCCCAGCAGCATTATATTTGATTTTTAAAAAAGATTATTCCGCAACATATAATGCAAACGCACATCTGAAATGTTCCGTTTCGACATATAAATACACAATGTACAACATATAATGAAATATGTAGTAGTAGGTAAAATATGTAAAAATATGTAATTATACCAAAATATGTAAAAATATGTAAAATAAAAATAGTTCCAGTTCATTCAGAATTTCTTGTAAAATCAAAAAAATATTATTGAATGCAGGTATCTAGTTCCTGTAAAAACATGTAATTATATGGAAATCCGTTCCCTATTAATAACTATACCAGTCTCCGGTATGAGCAATTCTACAAACATTTCAGAGGTAATGCATTGAGTTCCTGTGATGATGTAGATCGCATTGAAGCTTAGTGGAAGACTCTGCATCATACTCATAAAAGATAATTCGATTTTTTGCAGATGTGACAATAACTAGAACGTACTACATTTGCTGGAGCAATGAAGTAGACTACCAAGGCAAAATAATGCTCTCATTCATACAGCAGAAAAGTGTAACGGAGGATTCCTTGGATCCATGTCCAGTGACTCCAGTCTCTACATAATATTTAGTTTTTGTAGATTTTCAAGTATATGATTGAGCAAATGAAAAAAAAATACGTACATTTTTTCTGAAATCTATACATTTTGAAAAATCATTCAAGGAGATTTCTCAAGAAATTGTGATATCATAATACGTATCATTTCCATTGCATTTGCAATTTCTCAATCTCAATAATATTATGTCATTGTATTTATTTCTTTTGGGTATTTTATAACTTGTATCACGAAATTGATTTTTCCCGTTTCAGCTGAGTTTTGGGCTATTCGTCAACATTGTTCGAGTTCTCTTCTTGAAGCTTCGGGCATCGGTTTGCGAAGAAACGAGACGCTACAGGCAAGTTTCTAACTAAACAGTCCTTCCTTATTTAGTGCTTAATCGAGTAACCCGCCTCCATTTGTCCGTCCATAGTCTGTATGTCTATTCCTTCGCCTTTCGTCCGTCTATCCGTTCGCCTTTCTGTCTGTCCATCTGTCTATCTGTCCGTGTGTACGTCCATTTGTATATCTGCCCGTCTGTCTGTCTGCCCGTCTGTCTGCGTGTCTGTCTGTCTGCCCTTCTGTCTGCGTGTCTGTATGACTGCTCGTCTGTGTCTGTCCGTTTGTCTGTCTGCCTGACTGTTTGCCTACTCGTCTGTCTGAGCCCGCCTGGCTGTGCGCCTGTCTGTCTTTTGCCCGTCTGTCTGTCCGCTGTCTGCCTGCCCGTCTGTCAATCTCCCTGTCTGTCTGCCTGTCCGCTGTGCGTCTGCGCGTCTGACTGTACGTCACGCATGGTCAGACCCCTTCCGATTCACCAATCGCGGCAAAGATATCATTCGACGTGTCTGTCTCCTGGTGGGGAAGTGATAATTTTTTAATGATTTGTTTGCGTATCCTTCCAGAATATGCTAAGAAATTTTTCTAAAAAATGTGCATTTTTCTTCCTTTTTAATCAATACGCGTTTTGCGAGTTTGCGGCATCTACTGGGGGGGATAAATAGCTTTTTTGATCCCTCTCGACAGGACAAATTGATTGGCAGAATCCTTAGCCGGTTCTCTTTAGAATATTCTGGAAGAATTCTAGAAAAACACGAGGCTTTGATTAGTTTCAAGGGGCAAGAGTGCAATCTATCCCCCTTTCGTACCCCTTATAGCAATATTTCTGTGTGCACTCTATCTGTTTTCTGCAAATATTTTGCAAACAGTGAGTGAATTAAACGTTTAATAAAGCAAATTAAACGTTTCGGAAAGGGTTTTATAAAATTTTCTACAAAATGTATTTTGATTCATTCCATAAGCTCTACTAGGTTCAGGAATTGAAAGCCAACATTGTTACAGAAGGTTTGGTGAAAGAAAGTAACAATGCATGTTTACAGCTACCCATAGCAACGATGATTGTACCAAGCGTGGCACGATGGGGAAAGGCAGGGTTGGTCATAAGAAGCAGTATGTTTAGGATTAATAGATTCCCGGCAACGCAAGGTACTTTAGCTAGTAAATAATTATTACAAAATTTCTTTAGATTATTCGTTTTGAGATATCAAAGATAGTTTTCAATTGAACAACATACATAAAAAACTAATAATATTAAGAAACTCATGATTGCATTTTATTTAAGATAATTAACATAAATAGAAAAAAACAAATGATTTGGTCACTTGGTTTTTTCTTGGCCTCCTTTCTGAAGAAAACCTTTTTTTTTTTATTGATTATTTAAGATTGATTAAGAATAAGAATTTATTATTGATTTTTTTTATTGATTATTTATTGATTATCAACATCTTAGGTCATTAGCGACCACTATTGCTGTTAACGGTATGGTAAGTATGTGGATGAAACGATATGGTGATTGATGATAAGGGGTGAAAGGTCGAACAGAAATACAACCATGCCCGAGGCGGGACTCGAACCCGCGACCCTTCGGTCCGAAATCACTACGACACTACTGCCTTATTTTCTTTCTTTCCTCACTTTCTTTCGGGCCGTGGCCATGGTCGGACCTGCTATGGACGTGGGTGCTTCAGCAACTCTGTATTGGAGTTGTGCTGTGGAGGAACATTATGTTTGACCTGTATATGTATTAGTAAGCCCTGATGATGGAATAAAATATTCCGAAACGTTGGCAAACTAGTGTAAGTCCGATCCCGTGATCCATTATCCTACTACTACTGCCTTAGCGATCTCGGCCACCGGGCCGGCAAAAGAACCTTTACTTACCTGCTGAATACTATTTCGTTAGGCGCTGGGCGAAGTCCACTCTGGTGCTGGTGCCGCTGTTCGGAGTTCACTACACCATCTTCATCGGGTTCTCGTACAGTGACGATCCGCGGGTGGAGCTGGCCTACCTGTTCTGCGACCAGCTGTTTGCGTCTTTCCAGGTGAGGCATTACGATCACGTGTGGAGCATCGTCTGAAAAAGCATGAAATTATCTTAAATAAATAAGTAAGCAAGCAAGTAAGTAAATGACGTTTTTTATTTGTGGCAAAGCAATGTGGGAAGAGCTTCCAATAAACACTTTCAAAAAGTATCAATAAATATTTTTTTAGTATTCTAATGAAAATAAATGATTTCAAATAACACTAAAGAATAATGTGTGGATAAATGAATCAATGATAATGAAGTGAATAAAATAATTTGTTTACTAATAAAAAATGTGTTGATTTATGAAAAAGTGTAGACGTTATCAAGGTTGGTGTTCAAGAATAGTAACTCAGCTCAAAAATCGTCGTTTTGTTTAGTCAAGAAAGTGCACAATGAGGCCAAAATAGTGTACAAGAAAAGTGACTCATCTTACAAGTCGTGTATTTTTAGTTGAGACAATAAATGGGTTTCGAACATAGTAAGTTATTTTTACTATTAAAAAAATTCACAAATGTAGTTCATATTATAGCCAGTACACCAAGTAAAACAGTTTGTCTTTGGTTTCTCAAAAAAGGGGCTCTAGTTGTAAATACACCACTTTTCCTCACTATACTCGTATTTGTGTACTGGCAGTACTGCATTCAGTTTAATTAATTGCGACTCTAGTTCTTGGGCGACATTCTCGTACATGTAGGTGGAAGGGGGAACCCTTCATGGTTTGTGCAAGTTAGGCACTCGCTTCAAGGTTCAATGCATGTTCCGAGCACCGCAAAAACTTTCCGACATACGTAGCATTTAACTTAAGGAATTTGACTTTGTGAGCGTGCTTCTCAATTTAGTTGGATACATATTTGCGAGAACGCAGAACCATCTATAGAAACTTCATTAATAGTTCCAGGAACTTTATGTGCATTTGGCAGAGTTGTTTAAAAAACTAATATGCCACTCAACGGAATGCGATGAGAGGTGAAACACACTAGAAATTCAGTAAACCAAATTTTGATTAATCCCTGTTTTTGTCAGCCCTCTAACGTTTCGTCAAAAAACCTCAATTAAACCTCTCTGAACAATAAAGCGACAAGACAAAATAAGTGTCTTACAGTAGGGAACTCACTTATAATTCTGCAAAGAGGTTTGACCTTCAGTCGTGTCAGCAAAGCGTTAGAAATCGCGTGACTTCTTTAAGACATCCAGCGTTCCACATTTCTTCTACCTCGAGTTTCTTTCCTGAACAAACACTGCGCAGTAGAGCTAGGATCCTCAATAGAATTTTTACTGTGATGGACAAGAAGTACCACGATAGAGTATTTTTGATTGCTTAAGAAGTTATTTTAGTTTTAACATCGTACAAAGTGGTAACTATAATTCATTGCCTATTTAGACACAAACATATATTACATATTTAGACACAGAAAAAATACCACTACCAAAGATGTTGATAGCATCTAAATTTCCAAAGTTCTGTTATTTTTAGTAACATCTAATCATGTGTTCTTAGGACGCAATTGTTGTTGGTAGAGTAGGAATAGATTAGATAAGTTTCAAGATAATAAGTGTTACGTAATGAAACAAAGGAATCTATCACACTGTCTTTTAATATAAAAATTGTAACATTCACATTAATGAGAAAACTTATTCAAATTTATTAATAAGATTTATAAAAAATGGGCAACCAAGAAGTTTTATTATCTTAAACTAATTTACTTTGTCAAATATAATGGAATTGAACACATAATGTTTTGTTTTAGTTCGTATGTAGCGATCGGCAAATTAAGAAACATTTAAAAATACCTGAGGATTTTTAGTCTCATTTTCAAATGAAGGAATAAAAAAGAAATGCAATTCATCTATCGTTTGAAAACTCAGATAATTGTCACACGCGTAACGCATTATATTTTATACTTACATTTCATGTGTATACTAATTTTGATGGAAACATGTATTCATAATTCACCATCTCTATTAGAAACAGACGTCAATATTTCTCCAAAAACATTCCTTTTCTGTCCTTTCTGTATCTAGATCTGAATGCATTTATCGATTTACTAATTAATTTCATTCATTAATACATCATTCATTCACTCTTATCCTGACTACACTCCCAATTCATTCATTCATGTTTTCATTGTTCGTTCATTATTTCGTTCATTTCAGTCATTTGTCTTGATTGATTGATTCATTATTTCTTTCTTTCTCATTTTTCCTTTTTCTTTCTTTCTTACATTCATTCATCCCCTGTTTCAAGATAATCGACTAAATTAGCAACTGTTTGCGCTGCATCGTCTCTGTCCAGTAGGTCTTAGGGTTCACGTCCTGACGGTGGCGAATTTTCAACACTATCTACATAGCTAAGTCGAATTCAACTGCTGTCTGGAAGAGAATTGTAGCAGCCTCTACTCTGATCGTTGGTTTTGCCTGGTTCCTCCAATCAAAATCAATGAAATGCCGGAGACGACTCTAAAAAACGGACAATAGACCGCACACGATCTTCCCTTCCTCTTCCTTGCATCCTCTCTCCTTACTCATACACATGCCCGCATACTGTACAGTAATGACCATAGCAGTTGACGTCGCCGAAAACATCAATCAATCCAT
This sequence comes from Teleogryllus occipitalis, assembly GCA_011170035.1. Classification (NCBI taxonomy): domain Eukaryota; kingdom Metazoa; phylum Arthropoda; class Insecta; order Orthoptera; family Gryllidae; genus Teleogryllus; species Teleogryllus occipitalis. The sequence goes on along the minus strand of BLKR01001919.1, from coordinate 11,211 downwards.
CCCGGCGTGAGCGTGAGCGCGAACGTTTCTTATCCCCTCATGTACTCACACCCACACATACACTTACTCACACTTACACTTACATGTACTACACAATTGACCGGAGCAGTTAACGTGGCCGAAAACATCAAACAATCCATACAGCTGTGAGTGTGAGCGTGAACGTGTCATATCCTCTCACCCTAAGCACACACTTACTACACAAATGACCGGAGCAGTTGACGTGCCCGGAACCATCAATCCTTCCCTCAATGTGTGAGCGCGAGCGTGGACGTATCCTATCCTCTCTCCTTCAGCACACTTCCAAGCGCTAAACGAATGACCATAGCAGTTGACGCGCTCGAAAACATCAATCCTTCCCTTCATGTGTGAGCGTGAGCGTGGACGTATCCTATCCTCTCTCCCTCAGCACACTTCCAAGCGCTAAACGAATGACCATAGCAGTTGACGCGCTCGAAAACATCAATCCTTCCCTTCATGTGTGAGCGTGAGCGTGGACGTATTCTATCCTCTCTCCTTCAGCACACTTCCAAGCGCTAAACGAATGACCATAGCAGTTCACGCGCTCGAAAACATCAATCCTTCCCTTCATGTGTGAGCGTGAGCGTGGACGTATCCTATCCTCTCTCCCTCAGCACACTTCCAAGCGCTAAACGAATGACCATAGCAGTTGACGCGCTCGAAAACATCAATCCTTCCCTTCATGTGTGAGCGTGAGCGTGGACGTATCCTATCCTCTCTCCCTCAGCACACTTCCAAGCGCTAAACGAATGACCATAGCAGTTGACGCGCTCGAAAACATCAATCCTTCCCTTCATGTATGAGCGCGAGCGTGGACGTATCCTATCCTCTCTCCTTCAGCACACTTCCAAGCGCTACACGAATGACCATAGCAGTTGACGCGCTCGAAAACATCAATCCTTTCCTCCATGTGCGAGCGCGAGCGTCAACCCGTGCGCGGCGTGCCGCAGGGCTTCTTCGTGGCCGTGCTGTACTGCTTCCTGAACGGGGAGGTGCGCGCGGAGGTGGCGCGCAAGTGGCGGCGGCTGCGGCGGCGCGGGGCGGCGGGCGGCGCGCGGGCCTCGGTCGCGGGTTCGCTGCCCGGCCACACCCTCATCTCCACGGCCGGCGGCGCGGGCGGCGGCGGAGTCGCCAACGGACCGGGTCGCGCAGGGCTCCCGCAGGTAAGCTCTTCCTCCTAACGGCCGTTCGCCTTGGTCCGTCACGCGTGAAAAGGCCTGGCGGGGAGTGGGAAACTCCCGCCCGGCTGTGTTCTTTCCTGGTGTTACGCTGTTTCCAAACAGGTGACTGTGGTGTGGTGGGCGCCCTGAGAAAACAAGACGCCTGGGACCCTTGAACAATCCCCAATCCCCAATCACTGGCGGATCCAGGGAGGGTCTGCCTCCTCCCCCAAAAAGACCTAGAGTTTTCGTTTACCTTCCTGTATTTTTCAAAATTGATTTAAATATTTCTGTTCGAATTATGTAATTATTTAAACAGAAGTATTGTATACTTTCATATTGACAGTTCGTAATTAATATACAAAATAATAACAAATATGTTTATTTTTTAAAGAAATCTACGAGGCCCCCTCCCTCAAATGATCGGCTGGATCCGCCCCTACCCCTTATTACAAAAAGTCCTCTCTGCAACTCATAAACAGATATCACCTCTCCATGCAAATAAGTTATAGCAATAAATTCGATTTAGAAGAAAATTCAATTTTATGTGTTTGGAATGAAAAAGAATATTCAGGGCTCCAATTATGTTGCGGTCTGCGGAAGTTTCCACGTCTCTCCCCCTTTTGGGCGCCCCTGGAGCGAGGTTGGAGGCTTCGTCATGGGTTATGGAGGAGGTATTTCTCCCGGCGCAAGGTGAGCAGAAGACTGGGCTACCAATCTGGAAAGCTGGTACGCTCCGATTTGCCGAAACTGCTCCCACCCAGACTATGGTTAGATGTTCTCATCACGTTCCGATGCTAGCCCAATGTTTTACTTGAACATCCGCAAGGAGTGAGGATAAGATGTAGTCTTAGAGTCCCAACCCGGAGGGCTGAAGCTTCTCCTTGTAAAGTCCAAGTACACCTCGTAAACCGAAAGGTGTGCAAACGCTGTGCGTCAGAAGAGAGTTTACCGCAAACGTTGTCGTACTAGGCTCTACGCAATGTTGCGGTCAGTGCAGGGGCTTTCTTATCAGAGCACGGGAGCTTAGATTTCTTTTGCAAGTGACATTTGTGGTGGTCTGAGCGCTGAGGTTTTCCCGAGCCCCTCTCTCTTTTCATCACTGCGTCATCAGAATTCATACCATATCATCACAAACAGGTAAAACCAATAGTTGCAGGTATCCTCACGAACCTCGTATGTGCGATCCGCTCATTCATACAGATACGGAATGATCATTTACAATATTATGACCCTTCCGAAGGGGTGTTTATGGGAAGTAGTTCTTCATGGAAAGTAGTCTTAAGTTTCAGTGATTGGATGATATATATTTATTTATTTGATCCCTTTCATTTATTTATTTATTTATTTATTTATTTATTTATTTATTTATTTATTTATTTATTTATTTATTTATTTATTTATTTATTTATTTATTTATTTATTTATTTATTTATTTATTTATTTATTTATTTATTTATTTGTTTATTTGTTTGTTTATTTATTTATTTATTTATTTATTTATTTATTTATTTATTTGTTTATTTTTATTTATTTATTTTTATTTTATTTATTTATTTATTTTTATTTGTTTATTTATTATATTATTTATTTATTTATTTATTTATTTATTTATTTATTTATTTATTTATTTATTTATTTATTTATTTATTTAAAGGTAAGCAATGACAATCAGTGAGAGCTGAACTTGCATGATGGTCGTGCATGGGCGTTGCAGGGCGCCAGCCGCTACAGCCTGCCGCGCGCCTCCTGCTACTCCACGACGTCGTGCACGTCGCTGAGCGCCGCGGGCACCAGCGGGGGCGGGGGAGGCGGCGGCGGCGGCGGCGGGAGCGGAGGCGGGGGCGGGGGCGGAGCCAACGGCTTCCTGGGCGGCTGGTCGCTCAACAAACGCCGCAGCGGCAGCGGCCTCGACGGCGGCGGCGGCAACGCGCGCTCCTGCCACTCGGGCCTCGCGGACCTGGGCACCGGCAGCTGCTTCTCCAACGTACGTTCGCAGCCATCTAAAGCTAGCAGCACCCACGATTTTGGGAAAACTATAGGAGCGGAAAATTCGGGAATAGAGCACTTAATTAGCATTTAATTAGCCGTAAATTTTGGATATAGTTTGGTAGAGATTCCGTTTCTGGGCGCTGCTAACTTTAGATGGCTTACGTTCGCCTCGGTGGAGGTCGCACGCATCCAAGCATCCGCGAGGGCGCACACTGGTTGAATCGGGCCAAAAACCTGGCCACAATGGCAAAATTCAAAGGGCGCGTTCGCAATTCTCTCTTAGCAAATCTCGTTTGGAAGACATTGGAGCACACTACTTCAGCTCCAGAAAGTTATTGCAATCATTTTTGTCTTCCTCACGGTCTCGTGAAGTTACCGTTGCTCGAAATACTCGAATTCATTGATTCTTGTCAACGATATTTGTGAAAAATAAATAAATAAAGTGTTTGATTTTTGGTGCATTCTTTTTGTATTTCCGAATAGAAGACACTTTTGGCTATAAGTTAGGTATATTTTTAAGGGAAAATGTCGAATAATCTTATGTATAATACGGCTGAATTCTAACGTACAGAGCGTAACAACGTTAGTCATGTAATAAATGTCGATAATATTTTTTGTCCTGCGTATTCCTTCCTCTATCAATTTTTTATTTATCAAGTAAAATGTCCTTAATCAGAATAATACACATTTAGTTGCACGTATCTGCAACGTTTTGTTTTATATCCTCTTTACTGCAATGCTACATAATAAGATTTAACAGTACATATCCCGCAATTGCCTTCTACGCCACAGGGAATTATTTTCTCTGTATATTTTTTTCAATTTCTCCTTCTTATAATTACTTTTAATCAGAAAATTACTAATATAAATTTTTGTAATGATAACCCGCTACCCCGAGAACTATTGTATCCATATTTCTTCACATATCATTATTTTTGTGAGTCAGCCATTTCCAAACTGCCATTTTGAATTTTGAAATTTCATTATGATTTCGAAATCCGTGATCTTCAGAACCACATATGTATATTTTTATGCATTTTTGTTTGTTTTTAAATGAGTAGAGTCGCCATTTTTGAAGCCGGCATTTGGAATTTTGAAATTATTTATGATATTCAAATTCAGCGACCTCAAAAACCCATTGATACCTATTTTTACGCAAATTCACTTCCATTTGCAATTATGATCAGGTTTTAGGCCCGATTAAACCAGTGTTCGGCGTGTGCACGGCTTGATGTCAGAAATATTCCCGAAATTATCATAAATTGTGATATACGTGTGAAACAAATAAAATTAATACAACTCGCTCTTACTGTTTTATACGAGTAAATTATTTTTACTTTTTGAAAAAGGGGGGTTTTGTCGTAGGCGCCAAATACTTCACGGACGCCGTCCGTTAGGAGCGCCATTTTGTCTCTGGTTGCGTTAAGTCAATATAACAGTACCGTGTTATGTAAAGTTATTAATTTGGCCCTGGGTATAGAGAGGTTACTCTAAGAAGAGGCCGCTCTGCCAGCTTCTTTTTGGATACTGCACGCTACACAACCGCACGTTATGTTCATGTGTTCAATTCGCCAATGCGTTCGTTCGAAGATGGGTCACTTGTTAATGGCTTCGACGCTTCCTCCTGCAATGCTATCGACCACCAAGGCTTTCTTTTCTTTTCCGACCTCGCCAACGTGTCCCTTCCAAGAGTAAATTTCTCTACATCCACATCTGAACTTTACATGATACGGTATTGTTATATTGACTTAACGCAACCAGAGATACAAAATGACACTCCTAACGGACGGTCTCCGTTAAGGATTAATGCTTGAGACCAGACGCCCTCTCCCATTTACAAAAAGTAAAAATAAATTTACTCATGTAAAGCAGTAACAACGAGTTGATTCTTTACATGTGTTATACCCTTGTACTACAATTTACGATAATTAAAATCAGAATTAGTTTGAGATGCGGACAATTTTTAAACAAAAGAAGGGCGGCTAGATGAGAAAATTTCTGACAAGCCGTGCACACGCATTCGTTGATGACACATGGGCCCGAGTCTACTGTGACAATTTAGTTAGGTTCTAGAACACACTATACATCAGTTTTGAATACTTCTTCCTAATCCAACACATTCAATGAATAAACCGTTCATGAAAGAATATTTCCATTTATAGAACAACTTACACAACAACATATACACTTTTCAATTTATTTATATTGTAATATTCCATGATTCCCCCAAGAATAAGGCACAAGTCAAAGAATAAATAGAAAATGCATAACATTAACATGAACTGTAAAAACAGATGAAGGCGATGTCGCGTAGCGATAGTTTTTGAGAAGTAAACGGAAAACGCGACAAATTCACAATTGGGACAAGATAGGGCAGTAGCGTTCGTGTAGCGAAGTCGTTTGCAAGTTATTTGAAGGAAATCGCATCACGCGTTCGAAAGATATGAACATTTTTGTATAGTATAAATTCCAGCTTGTAAACAGACATGATAGCCATTGTTGTGCTTTAAGGTTCAGTAAATCAAAAGGTGTTTGTGGCGAAAATTAAGAGAACGCGTGAAGCAATACAAACAAAACTTTAAGAACCAATAGAATAAATCATTTAGAAAATTATGGTAACAGTCGCAACGTTGGGAAACTTCGAGGGGCTACGCCAGAACAGAAAATGTGAATTAAATTAAATGATGTAATATTTTGTAGGAGAAGCGACAGCGATCGTGTGATGTTAAAAGAAAAAAAAGAGCTGACGATCCGGACACAACAATGACGAGGGGGAGCGCGGTCGAAGTAGCTTGAATACGGACGCATGTTGAAACGCTCCGCAAAAATTTTTATTTTTAATAGAAAATTGCGTTCAGTTTGTGAATAGAGTGAAATATATCGTGTTTAGTAACTGTCGAGTTAATGGAAAGATAAAACGTGGAAGAGATATTTATATATTTCACGAAAACAGTGTTCGCGGAACACTGTCGCCATATTGTCGGTCGCAGTTAACAAAAACTAGTATAATAATTAGTGAGTAGTTTTAATCAGGGATATTCTTCATTTAAAGTAAATTTGTCGTTAACAAACGTGTGTGGAAATGGATGGATGCTGTGGGGAGATGAATTAATGGATGCTGCGTGTATACTACGGAGGTGACATGGAACAATGGCGTTACGCGGATGGCCGATTTCTACGAAAGGAAAGTGCAATAACTTTGCGTAATTTAATAGTTCAGATAAATGGGAAGAAAGAACAGACTAGGTTTTAATGTACAAGACCAAGTTTTTGTGGAAATAACAATAGGCTATATTCAGACAGAATAGGGGATGCGCATTCAAGTGTGAATGATTTGTTTTGTTTTTTGTCGATTGTGTAAATAGTAAGTGTGAATGTGATTTTTATGTATTTCAGGTATTGTGTTTTGTTGTTTATTGTGTTGCATTTGTGTATGTTTTTGTTGTTATGTCTCCAGCGGAGTGTGGGGAGAGTGAAAACCAGAAAAGAATAAATAATGCCGGACGTACTTGGTTCGACAGTAAGCCATATGATATGATTTCGTGATTTTGTATTAAACAGTGACCTACGCCCAAGTGTCCAAGTATCTCGTTAGGCTCCTGTACAGGCCAACCACAGCCTCACGCCCAGTAGTTTTATAACATTGAAGGAGTAGCTAAGTAACGGGCACAGTTTTAGATAAAGGAGGCAAAAGCTAGCAGGGCATAAATTTGTATAGATTTTATATAGAGTAGAGAGATTCAAGGTATAGTCGTTTTATTACATATTGTCGCCGCAACGTGGTGCGGTTACATACAGATTTGGGATAAGTAGGCAAGACGTTCCATTACATAATTGGCGCCCAGCGTGGGTCGTGAGTAGGACGAATACTAGGACACTACAATAGTACGCAAGTGGGCTAGGTGAAAAAGGTCAAAAATAATTGTAAGTAAAACATAGTACAATTCAAAATGGAGACGCGTAGTGGCAAAATGTTAAGTACACGGGATGCGTCGGATTCAGAAACAATTTCCGCTCGCGATGAGGATGAAGAGGGCCAACATCTAGAGGAATTAGAATTAGAAGGGGAGGGGAATATTGCGACAGATACGCAAGGTGCAAATATGAGCCAGGAAGCTGCAGGTGAAATTGTTCCGGAGGTGCAAGGTGCATCGGAACCCACTCTGTCGATGTTATTACGGTTAATGCAGGAAATGAGAAGTGATAGTGCGAGGTTGGAAAACAACTTGCAAAAACAGATAGAGAATAAATTTGAGGAAGTTGTAGAGCAGAATAGAAGTATCAATGCCGCGCTAAACACATTGCAGAATGAGGTGCAAGTCGCAGTGTCGAAAATTCAAGACGAAGTGAGCGCATTTAAAGTAGAGACAATTGCCCGGTTCACTAGGTTAGAACAAAACGCGAAAACGGTGCAAGAGACGTCAGAAACTCGTTTCGCAGTTCAAGAGGTGTTCAACCAGCAGCTCAGTACAGGTGTAGGCGAAATTCAATCGACCGTGGGCACTTTACAACAATCGGTACGGCTGCAAGAAACGCGATTGTCAGAAATCGACAGGAATGTGCAAGACTTCAGGGAAGTAGCGCGACAGCAAGACGTGCGTATAGGTCGTGTCGAGGAATCGATCAGTAAAATCGATAGGAATATTAAAACGGCTGTTCAGGGAGAATTCGATAGTCGGAAATTGGCAGAGGTAGGATCGACAAAGGAAGTCGATAAAGAAATTATGAACAAAATTGCCGACCTCGAACAGCAGGTGTATGCAGCGCGACGATTGAATGGCAATGGTTACGCGATAGGGCATGCAACGTTGCCGAATTATCTACGTTTTCACGGGGAGAGCAGAGAACAACCATATTCGTTCTTGACGGCACTCGAGAACTACTTTAAAGTAAATAACATTCCGGAAGGAATGAAATTGAGGTTTGTCGAGGAAGCCCTTAGCTCAAAGGCGCAGCATTGGTGGCAGGCATTAACACCAACACCGCAAATTTATGGGGAATGGCGCGAGAAATTTTTAGAAAGGTATTGGAACCAACACCACCGATTCGAGTTAAAATACCGGTTGATGTCGGAACGATATCGAAAGGGAGACGCCGAAACCATGAGCGACTTTGTCACTCGTAAAGTCAGCGCGTTTAAAGTATGTAGCGAAGATTTCAACCCAGCCGAAGTTATTCGAATTCTGATTCGACAAATGCCGAGTGGAATACGAAACTTACTATGGAATAATATGCCGGAAACCATAGAGGCATTGATAGAGAGAGTAAGTCGGTTCGAGCAGGCGAACGACGACAATGAACGGGACGGGCGTGACGGGAAGGCTCCGAATCCCGGGAACGGAAATGGCAACAACCGATACAACGGAGGGCGATATCGGCAAGATAATGTGTGCGCAGTAGAGGTGCGCGAAGAGAAGCCTCGAGGGAGGGAAGAGAAGGCGCAAGACGGGCAGGCGCAGCGAAAACCAAAGCCGAAGGACGGCGAACGAGCAGGCGCGGAACGAATGGAACAAGAGGTCCGGGATCATAACCAAGCGAAGGCGGAAGGAGCGCAAGGCCGATGGGAGTCAGTACCTAGGAAGGGAAACTAAACACGTTTGGGGCGAAAAGGTGGGTCGAACCAAACGAGACGAAAAGAAATATCGTAACGATTGAGGCTATAGCGAGTATTGTCGTTGAAGGTGACGAATTGCTGAGAGAAGAAACAACGGAAGGCGCAGGGCCGAGCAAATGCTTGATTTTGCAAGGCAGGTGCTACGGGAGAGAAGTTCGGGCGCTAGTAGATACGGGCAGCAGTATTAGTGCAGTGTCGGAGGAATTTTGTAAGAAGGTGCAAAAGGAAGGGCACATGTTGATTGAATTACCGACGCGGAAGCTTCGCGTGATCATGGCGAATAGGAAGGCAGCCAACACTACAGGGAAACAAATCTGGTTGGAGATAGATTTGGGAGAAGTAACGATCGAGGTAGCAGCAATCGTTGTCCGGGGGCTGATCCGTGACGTCATCGTGGGGATGGACGCACTGGATACTTGTCAAGCCGTCGTGGACGTAGGAGCAAGGAAGATAATGCTCAAGTCACGAGGTTCTATTGAAAGTAGGTCAGTGGTCGCTGAACTTGATGAGGCGGAGGCGGAAGGAGACGAACTGCAAGCTAGTATGGAAGAAATTCTCCAAAATGTAGAAAGGGCTGCGGAAGAGGTCATCGATCAGGAAGGCTGTCCGGTAAGAGTTCGTCAACTGTTAAGAGAATTTATTAGTGTTTTTGGGGAGTCGTCAGAGCCGGTGAAGGGCTATAAGTTCAAGCTGCAGTTGAAAGATACGACGCCGTTCTCTACGAAACAATATCCCGTACCACAAGTGTACCATGAGCAGGTGCGCCAACTTATTAAGGAAATGGAGCAGAAGGGCGTTATCAGAAAAGCAATAACCCCGTATATAAGTCCGTTGGTCGTAGTGGTGAAGAAAAATGGAAGCATTCGTCTGTGTCTAGACGCGAGAAGACTCAACATGGTCACGATTCCACGGTATGAAACGCCACCAACTGTAAATGAAATGGTGATGAAGTTAGGAGGAGCCAAAATCTTCAGCGCGTTAGATTTTTCATCCGCGTACTGGCAGATCGAGGTAGAAGCAGGAAGCCAACAAACAATACATCAGCTTCAAATTTGAAGGGACGGTGTATTCATTTACGAGACTGCCGTTCGGATTGAAAAATTCTGGAGCAGCGCTAATCCGATATTTGAACGATGTAATCCCGGTTGAGTTGAAGAGCACTATGGTGATGTACGTTGACGATATTATTTTGTTTTCGAAGGATTTGGAATCGCACCTGAGAAATTTGAGGAAATTATTAGAGATTTTCGAGAAGTTCAACTTGAAATTGAATTTAGAGAAATGCGAGTTTTGTCGTCAGCAAGTGCAATTCATGGGGCACGAAATATCAAGTGCGGGGATGAAGATGCAGGAAAATAAAAGGGAGATAATTCGGAAATTACCACCACCCAAAAATGTGCGAGGATTGCGGCGAATATTTGGAATATGTAACTATTACGCGCGATTCGTAAAGAATTACTCGCAAAAGGTAGTACCACTGTTGCACTTGTTAAGGAAAGGAAGCAGATGGCAGTGGACGCAACAATGCCAGGAAGCATTCGAGGAGTTGCTGAGCGCTTTCGAACGCACGTATATAGTACAATATCCGGATTTTCGACGTAGAATGTACGTACAGACGGACAGCAGTGGATTCGCTCTAGGGGCTGTGCTGTTCCAACTGGGCGAATGTGGCGAACAACAGATAGTGGCTTTAGACAGTCGCGCAATAAAAGGAAGCGAAATGAATTACGGCGCGACAGAGTTGGAAGCTCTTGCTATTGTGTGGGCGACCCAGAAGTTCAGAACATTGCTAGTAGGGCGCCCATTTACCATAATTACGGACCATAAGGCACTAATATTTTTGATGAGAAGCCACACGCATAATGACAAACTGTTACGGTGGACTTTGTGGCTGCAACAGTTTCAATTCGAGATCGAATATTGCGAAGGCCGAAAGAACCTGTTGCCAGATTACTTGTCAAGAATCAAGGTGAAAGAGAAAGGAGCCCTGGATAGTGTGATGGCAGTCATTCGGGTGAGAGAAATTAGCCCGCGATGGACGACAAGAGCAATTATCAATATGCAACAGCGGAACGTGTTCGTGCAGGAAATATGCAAGTTGATTGATGGCCAGCCGTACGATAGAAGGCGAATCCGCAAGGAGAAAGACAAGGACGCAAGTAATTGGAAGATTTATGAAGGAATCTTGTTAAGAAAAATTGGTGGGCCCGAAGAGAAGTTCCGAATATGGATACCTGAAGAAAGTCGCAAGGAATTGGCCACGTCCACACATGAACATTATGGGCATTTTGGAGGTGGGAAAATCGCACAAATCTTATCAGATTACTGTTACTGGCCGAATATGGGAAGAGAGGTGCGACAAATAGCGAGTTCCTGTGACGTCTGTCAAAAGACGAAACAGCCGAACAGACGCTGCGAAGGTGA